>CM060090.1:10602354-10774805 GCA_030522485.1 Stenchaetothrips biformis | reverse complement strand
CTCGAGGACAAAGCTGCCTGGAATTGGACGAGGGGCATGGGAGGGGTGGCGGTAGATGGGAGCGAAAGGTTGCTTTGGCTCTGTTCGTTTTGGGTAAAAGTCGTATAGTACGTACGGTATCGAGGGAGATTGGCTTAATCATGTGCAACATGTACTGAAGACAAAACAAAGCCGATAAAAACGAGGTAGACAAAGACAAGTCGCTTCACGATCTTGTCGTAGCGAGTCTTTTACGTACTAAGGTTACCGACATAAATCAGTATTTAAATGTCAGAAGACACAGCATTTACCCCGAACACTGCGGAGTGCGAAGCCTTTCAACAAACCCACGAAGCTGGGCTGGCTACTCGATACGAAGCGCTTCGTGGTTCTCGTTGGAATTTTTGCCACTCGGCGTGCATCGCCCACTTGGCGCGTGCCTTCTCCTCTTCTCCTCCCCGTCGAAAAGTTAAGGCGAAGCCGGGCCCGGGCCGGGCGGCTGGCAACCGAAGGACGCCCGTGGCTCCAAATAAATGGGGCTGAACGAGGAGGTTTGGTAGTTATTTGTTAGGCAATTATATTGTACTTTGGTTGCGGCGCGAGACCCGCTGAGGCCCATCAGTTCGGGGACTGCCGGCAACTCCTTTACATTAATTACTCCGCACGTCGTACTTTCCCGCGGTTCTTTATGCACCCCCCCCCCCCATCACCTGCACGCCCCCGCCCCGCCTGTCCGACAACGACAACAACCCTTCGGTAACAGTATCTCACCTGGTTTGCAGAAGTGACGCGGGGAGTCGGCGATGAACTGCGGCGTCCTGGGGGCGTGCGTGAGTGCGTGCGCGGTGGCCGGCGTTAGACGCCCCTGGCCGCTCGGCCGGCGTGTCCGGAACTAGCACGAGACGCCTACTTCGAGCCGACGGAGCGCGGAAACGCCCGCCCTAAGGACGCGGTGTGGTGCGCGCGAGCGACGGAGACGACGGCGTCACATGACAGCGTCGCGGCCAACGATGGCGAGGAACGGAGTGCACTCCCTTGGGCTGTCCGCGGCGCGGCGCGGCGCGGCGCCCCTCGGCGGACGGGCGGCGCGGCGGCGCTCGGGGGGTTCACCAAGTGAGGTTAGTCGACCACCTCCAGCGCGCGGCCCTGGCGGCGGAGGCAGCGCTCCGCGGCGCGGAACAAGCGTGCCTTGGCGGCGGACGGCGGGCGGCACGACGCACGCACGGTCCAGTGCACGCGCACGCGGCGGCGACTCACGCAAAAACGCAAACAAGTCCGGCGACGGCAAAGACGGTGCGGCGCGCGACGTTCGCCAGAGACGTCCCCGCTGCGTCCCGCGCGGCGACTGGTGTATGGGGGCGCGGGGGCGGGGCGGGGCGGGGCGTGGCGGGGGCGGAGTGGGGCGGTGGGTCTCAACGGCCGTATATCGATTATTTACCGTCGGGACGTCCCGCGCGCCCACGGTCACGTGGGGGTGCTGGAGGGTGGCGGTGGGTGGCGGGGAGGCCGGCACCGCGAGGGCTACGACCCCCGAGGCCCCCGCAGCCCCGCGGCGGCCCCGCGCCCTGCGCCGCAAAGCCCCAATGAAACGACACACCAAGGTGCTCATTGCAGACTCTCCTGCAGCCTTTACGGCTTATCACTGTGGCTGCTGCCAATCCCTGCAGCGCGTTCACTGCAGGTCGGGTCCGCGAAGTCCCTCCTTGCCGCCCGCAGAGTCCGCGGGTCACGGTGGCGGAGGGCGTGGACGTGACGGTCTCGAGGGACAAGTAGATTCAGTTCGGAAGCAGCAGTTTTTAATGTAATTTTAAAAACACATACATCATCACACTCAGCAAACAGTGCATAGCGCTTTCCGGACCAAACGCCACGCTGCGCATATTATGATTGGTGCAAGATGAGAAAGAATTATTGTTACTTCCAGGTGACACTTTACTAAAAGAATAATTTAAAATGATTTTGGCAACAAGACGGTATGCAAGTGAATATAAAATCAAAATGAAATCAGTCAGATGTACAAACCTCAAGGTAAATTAAATGCATTTAAATGCACAGAAAAAAAGGTCAGTCACCACTCCACAGTGTTCTTGGGAAATCTTACAAGGAGACTTTCAGCAGTATGTACTTTACAATTTGTACCACATAAAGTAGTGCCCGCACTATTTAGATTCAATTGAAATATACAGTTAAGAAAAATATGACTGGAATAGATTTTACATTGCTTCAAGCTTACAACTTTATTCACATATACACATTATAAGGCACATAATCTATCCCAATTCATAACAATAGAATATATAAAAATATACTTTCTCTTAAGGGAAAAAATGTTTCTGGTTACAGAGCTGCTCCATGAGTTTCCCTCTAAACCTAATAGCAACAGTGAACTATCTATCTACTTAGCTTCAAATCATGATATTTACAGAAAATGTCTAGTAGATAAAGTTTTCACTGAAGGCATCAGCATTAGAGACAAATGAAGAATTTTATGACCCGAAAGAAGGACCTGATGCAAAGGAGACTGAGAAATAAGCATTGCTGGCCTAACAAACAACAGCATAAAGTACAGTTCATCTATTAGTATATAAATTAAACCTTGAATAGACCAGTGATGCACAATTCTTTAGATTTGTGTCAAATAAAATGCAATTTTATAAAAATTCTGCATCACCGAAACATAATTGACTCAAGAAATAACAATGACATTATTCATTTGTTTCATTTGATAATAAAAAAATTATTTATCCCTTGAATAAGCCCTCTGCAGAAATTACAAGTGTAATAACACAAACCTTCAGCAAGAACACACGCAAATGAATTCTGGAAACCATTCTAAATTTGGTGGTGAGTCAACCTGCTGAGACATGGAGCCCCAGACCGGAGTGGCGACACATGCTGCTACTGCTGCTCCCACCGCCAGGCCAGCAGCGCTCTTTTAAGTTGTGTCCGCCTACAATACATCAAATTTCATGTTGAAAGTCAATTTTGAGGGGGTACAGCTATTTTAGGTAAATAAATCACAAATGTACTGGGAATGGATAACTGTCAAATGCCCACACAAGCGCAGCATAAAATTCTGCACACTTTTACACTAACAGAAACTTTAAGTTTCAAATATAATTTCTAATAAGACGACTCTTAAGTAGTATGTGAGTGATGTGTACTCCAAATGCCATATTACTCAATAACAATACTCCAGGGGAAGAACTATAACCAATAAGAGGGAGTTAAAAGCTTTCATAAATATTTAAGGCAAATCACACATGACCAGCAAACCTGATGAAGACACCATTTAAAAATAAACAGTCAATGCATAGAATATTATCAAAATTCGTTGTAAAATTTCAAAAACCATGATTAACAGAAATTAACCTGGTCCTGAGACCACTTTACAAAAGTAGCCTAATGTGTGAATGACAAAACTAATTGCACTGTAAAAACAACCTACATC
This sequence comes from Stenchaetothrips biformis, assembly GCA_030522485.1. Lineage (NCBI taxonomy): Eukaryota > Metazoa > Arthropoda > Insecta > Thysanoptera > Thripidae > Stenchaetothrips > Stenchaetothrips biformis. The sequence continues at coordinate 10,771,375 of CM060090.1, read as the reverse complement.
TTAACATAATCACAGCAGCTCATTCAGAGGGTTTAAATGATTCATAATATTTGTAATGTGTTAGGGAATAAAATTGTTTTGACCCAGGTTTATATAAAAACAACTTAAGCTCAGTACATACAGAGTATTGACTCCCTTAGTCACTTAGACATGGAAAGGAAAGTCACACTACTTATTTAAAAGTCAACTTTTGAACTGAAAGTTGCATTTCATACCTGTCATAAAATTTTCCAAAAATATACCATAACAGACTTATGGGCTCAGCCATAAGCATGTTACAATGATAGATCTTTAAGAATTTCAACATTAATAAATTACAAGAAGTCTTAGAATGGGTTGGCTACGTATCAGTCTAGAGTGTTCTACATGTACCAAAGACTGAAGTCTCTCCGACCTGAATACAATAATTTTTATGACTATGCAAATCTGTGGAGGATTTAAGCATATTTAACAGCCTGACGCTGGCACTTTGGTGGAGATATGACTCAACATTGCAGAATTAATAGGTTAATCAACCTTCAAAGCAAACATGGAATTTTTAAAAGGGTAATTTTTTAAAAAATTCTGTAACGCTACAAACAACCAGTTTGATGCCTACATTCTTAGCTAAAACCAGTAATACTGGGGGAAGGATTCATTGTACTTATAGAATGCGTATTGAGCAATGTGATCACGCCAAGATCTTGACACTATTATTAAAAAATCACAGGAGAATCAAATGGCTAGTTTGCCATGGGCTTGACCACACTGCTACTGCTATGCGGTGCTCAGGAGTTCACTGAAACAAAATCAATTTAAAATTTTGGGAAGATGAGAAGGTTGTTATAGAAGACAACGCAGCATACTACTACATGAAACAAACTTGTCTCACCTCGATAATTCTCTACTCGTTAGCGCTCCCCCAACAAGCCCAGATCTTGAACGGCTTCTATTCAGCTGTGCTCTTCGTTCAGCTGCAAAATAAGTACACAAGAAAAGTGTGAAACATTCCGAAGGAGAGAAGAACATACACAATGCAGCGAGTCACTCACCCCCAGCAGGCCTCTGACCAGGCCTCCTTCTTCGCTGATCTCTGCTAAATGCTGAACCAGACTGCAAAGCTTCCAGTAGTGAGTCCATTACTCCTTCTTGCGTCTGGGGTGTGTTCATATCTACAAGCGCTCGTTTCCGAGCAACCCTGTCTGCCCGCTCCACTTCTGCTTTTTCTCGTGCTTCACGTGCCCTCCTACTCTTCTCCTCAGTCTCCCTCACCTTCTGGTTATCTTTCAGGGCTTGCTACACAGACAAGTTGAAAAAGATTAGTCTTCTCAAGAGGTGGGTTTAAATTGTATGGGATTGGTGCTTGACAAAAATCTTACATAAAATGCATCTTTGAATGTTTTCACATCACTGAAAAATTCTTCCAATGTGTATTTGAGCTTGTCAAAGGAGAAAAACTCTGACAGATCTGTGTACAACAAATCCATTTTCCGGAACATGCTCTGCAGTATTTCACATTGTTCTCTGGCCTCTTTAGCAAAAGACTGAATCAATTATTGAGGAAAACTTCTGAATTTATAATTTAAAAAATCAATGAAGTAAGAATTAAAAAATGCATAAAAAGGATACACTCATAACTTGGACAAATTTGTCATCTTCACCCTGAGGCACTTTGCAATTGTTTAAATCAGTCTCCAGATTGCGAACACTAGAGTCCATTTGTCGTAAAGCTTTTTGTATACTATCCACAGCAACACGGGCAGCTCGGTCAACATGGCGAAGCTCATCCTCAAATGTTAGTAATTCTGGTGACTTTCGTTCAATAGTCTCCACCAGATAATGAAGCAATGTAGTTTTGTTTTCCACATCTTTTGTACTTGTCAACTATGGAGAAGAGCAAAATGAAATGTTGCTCAAGTATGCAAAAATTGTTAATTCAAACATATTTGTTTGCATGTCAATTACCTTTGGCAGGAAACTGATCTCAAAACCAAATGCCTGACCATTCCTTGATCCACTGTTCATGACATTACCAAGAAGGAGAATCAATTCCAAAATTTCGGCAAACTTTTTGCTATTTCTTACTTCTTCACAGGCTGTAGTACCTGCCACGATATCCTAAAAGAAAAAGAAATCAAGAATCTGATGGACCTTCCAAAAATTGGACTTAAGAGAACTGTTATACTTACAGGTTTGACATCAGCAACAATTTCATTATAATGTTGCCTGAAGCTCATAGATTTCAAACGAGGAAGAAGCCTCTTTATTTCAGCAAGCTAAAAAATGGGTAACATTCAAATTTATCAGATCAAAATGGCAAATGTACATGGAAGAAAAAACTAAAATTAAAATAAAAGACACTAACTGTTATAGCAAACTGCTCAGCCTCCGTCAAATCATCATATTGGCTTCTGTATTCCTCTAATTTGTGCAACTGATCAGGAGATGGGAGATAATTGATCAGCTGCTGCAAGACATTGTCTGTTAGAACTGAATCATCACAGCGTAATATACAACGCTTTACATCACTGTAACTCAGATGCTTCAAAGACCCTCCTAACAAGATAGATATGTTCTGTGCCGCTTTTCCATCAAGAACCTTAAGGTCTTTAACTTTTTTAAGAGTTCCTGTCCTGAAAACAAAAATTTGAGAATGGTTTGAGTTTAGGTTTTCAGTACTCTTAAATTACTAGTATAGATTGGATTCTTACTTTACTCCGTTGTCTCCTGTGTCAATCTTTTTTGCAACAGGTTTGGATGAAAATCTCTGAGCTAAACCATTGAGAATGTCAGGCGATGCATGTTTCTCTTCATGCACCTTCACCCAGAACGATTTCTCAGACAACTTCTGCGGAACAATCTACAAAAGAAAGAGAGTTGACAACAATATCTTAAGACCATGTCAACAACAATAAAGTTGTGTGCGAGACGATTAGAGATAATAAACACAATTTACTCCCAAGATACATACAGCCTTCCAGTTGGCTCTCTTGAGAGGCCCGTCAGTGTCCCACTTCTTCTTTGGTTTGAGGCCAAGGGGAAGGACATCGGGTGGCTTGGGGGCGGCAGGTGCACCAGGGAATGTGGGCGGCATAGGCATGCCGCCGGGGAAGGGAGGCGGGGGCGGCCCCATGCCGGGAGGCATAGGCGGGGGCGGCGGCCCAGAGCCAGGCATCGGTGGAGGCGGCGGGCCGAACCCGGACCCAGGGGGCGGCGGTGGGGGCGGTGGCGCTCCCCCGCCGCCGGGCATGGGCGGTGGCGGAGGGCAGTACATGGCTGGAGGAGGTGGCGGCGCAGGAACGTTGCCCAGCTTCGCGAGGAGATAACATTAGCATGATTCAATTAAAAGATAAACTGAAATTTTGTCAAAGCAAAAATTCCAATCATTGCTCGTACCTTGCCTGGCGATGCTGCTGATCCAACACGAGACTCCAATTCCGATAACTTTTTCTCGGTTTGTTGTAATTTGGCTTCTGTTTCTTGACGGAGAGCAAGTGCTTCTTCTAGCTTCATTTGCAGCTCCTCTATTCTTCTTTCATCATCTACCTTTGATTTCTCTGAAAAACACAAAGAAAAAGGTGACATGCATTACCAAAATCTGGATTTAATGGACTTCAAAATAACCATAAGATAACTTACCAACAAGAGTATCAATGAGAGGCTGAACATCAATTTGAAATCGCCTTGTTGACCTAAAGTCAGGATCACATCCACCTCTATGCAATACAATTTGTGAAACACATTCTTCAAGTAATTTGAAGTATGCAGGTCTGGAAAGCAGGGTAATAATTTATTTGTAATAAAAATAGAGGTCTAGCACAACAAAGAGAACAAATTTGAAAATGGAATGAATCTAACCTGATCTGAGCATCATCGCGTATGAAGAGAAAATGCTGCAGTATTGATAAGAAATAAGGCTCAGCAGCTGTATCCATTACCAGATTTTTAACCATTTCAAAACAGTCATTGACATCATCTAGTTCTAAACGAACATTGTCAAATCGTTGAATGAACTCTTCAAAGTCTTCGTCTTTGTGTTCTTTGAAAATCTTAAGCTGTGTTAAAAGGTCCTCATTTGCATCTTCCTCTAGATTCTACAAACAAAGTTAAAACTCAGTTAAACATGGTAAAAATGTGTAAACATGGAACATACTGTTGTTATTACGGTACTTAACAGACAATTCTGTTGTTTTACCTCAATGACGTCAAGAAGGCCCACTCTCATGAATTCATTCCTAAGATGTAAGCGGTACTCTAGATCATCAGGCTGGGTAATTATGGCATTAATTAACTGCAAACAGGCAACCTAGAAACAAAGGAAAGCATGGACATTCAAATTATCAATAAATATAGATAACAAAAAAAAAAAAAGAAGAAAGCATTTGTTTACTGTCTTACCCTTAGAGTCTTTTCATTTTCCTTAATGAGAAGGCCTTGCACAATAGGTTCAAATCGCTCTCTTCCTTTGAGCTCTCCACTCATTGTAATAGCTTCTAAGGCTTTTTCATGACCATCTTTGCCTGAACCACTGATGGGAGGAATGAGACACACCGCAGCCAGTAATTTCACTGCCTCCAGCATAGCATAGGGCTTGGAGGGGTCAACCGACCGAGCCAAAATTGTCAGGGCCTCACGCTGTGAAAATGTCTGTCTGATACCAGTAGTATTGTTCATGAAGGCCCGCAGACATCTTATACATTCATACTGTATCTTGTCAAAACGGCTGTCACTAAGAAATATTTTTTTTTATGAGTAACTTCATTAGAAAAATAGATATTCAACAGGAATAAGAAAAATACAACAGCAGTGCACACATACTTCAAATAGCATTCATTAAGGACATTTAAAACTTTCTTTAAGCCTTTTGTGCCAAATTCTTCAACCCATTTTAGAGGGTTATTAGTGAGGGCAATTCTGAGCGATTCAATACAACCATATAATTTATTTGCACTCAAATCAGCTGTACTGAGATAATTTATATAATCAGCTGGTTTGTCAAGACGGTTTCTACTTTCCTGGAAAAGAGAAAAACAAGGTTATAAACACTCTTTTTAATTCAAGAAAATATTGAATATGTGTGGGTGTGCTAATTGAAATTTTTTTATGTCACCTGCGTCACTCCTTTGTAATGATTAATTAACATTTTTTTCTTGTTTTCGGTAGGTTGCATTCTAAGAGGCATCTTCTTCTCTTCAGTCAGGTTCATATCATCCTGAATAATAATAACAAAATGTATCCCAAAAATATTTCAGTAAAGGACTTTATGAAACATTCAAGATCAGCCACACTAGACCGAACTTACAAGCATTTCTTCGAACTTGTCGTTGGTCGTGTCATCATCTAGACCCGAAATAAAGAACTCCTGCTCTTCAGCCTCATTGAAATAGGTTTCTGACGGAGGCCTCGGCTGCTGTCCCGACGGCCCGCGCCCCTTCGTCCGTGGCCTGGCGAAAAACATCTCCAGCTGCCAGCAAACAAATATCAGATTACGCATTAGTAAAATTTAACATTTTTATTTTATTTTTTTACAATTTGTAAACAATTTACAGTGTTTTTATTTTCCAGTGTATCCTGACAGCAGGGCCCGCATAACGCTGCAGCCCGGCAGGGGGAATGCACCTGCCGGACCGGCGTGGCGCCGAGCGTGGCGCCGCCTCGCGCCTCGCCCGCACAATGCGTCGTTAGTTAGAGCACCAAATGAAGGGGCGTCGGGCAGTGAGATATGCGCCTGCAGCCTGCAGGGCAGCCAGGCAAGGGGGCGGTGGAAGTATGCAAATCACCTCGTCACGGTGTCCGAGCCCCAATCCTTAGGAGGCCAGCTCTGGCGAGGGAAGTTGGGTCTGAGGCTCCACTAAATACCCACTTAACTAAGCCCATTCTCCTCCTTCAACCTTCAACCCGCCCCGACCAAGCATTCTGTTCCCGATCTTAATTTTGCCTGAATGAGCGCGACGTTGAGAACCAAAGCGGGAACACAATCCCGGCGGACGGGGCAGGCCAGCCGGCCAGCCACATGGCCACAGTGACCCCGTCCAGCGGTCCCAAACGCTAAGCAAGTGGTTCGCGGTCTCCCATAAACTGAGCGGTGACGTCACCCCCCTCCGCGGCCCAGTCCCATCTGGAGCCGGTCTCGGCCCAACCCACATGCCGTCCGGGCTCATCCCGCGCCAAAACGTGCATGTTAGTCACTCAGTGCAAAGAAAAAGAGGGGGAGGGGAATCCGCACCACCATGATGCACACACTCAATTACCAGAATCCACTGCATGTGGTGGCTTTGTGGGTATGTCACCTTCCTGGACACTATTTCCAAACACATAAGACCATTGACTTATTGCAAAAAAAAAAAAGAACAAGGAAATTTTGCTTTCAATCTGTGACGGCACTAATCTACAAAATAAGAAATAGAGAGTCCCATTACATGCTATTTTGCAATGAAACTAGTGAAGCTAGTATTTTTAAAAATCAAGACATTATCAAGGCTATATGAGAGAAACAAATAAAATATATTCCAATTGATACTTACAAAGCCACTTGATTTGGCTCTATCTTGCCTGGACGACATGGTTGTATATTTATCTTCGTCTGGTCCTCACAGTAAAATTCATGATATGGACGAAGTGCTACGAAGAAACACAAACAATGCAAATCAGTACATGGCAATACAATGTGAATGTTGAGACTGTCAAGGCTACCTCTCATTTAGAAGTCAGCTAACAAGTGGAAAGTTAATATTCAACTGAGAAGGGAATAGTCCTTGAGAGTAAAGTACGAAGTGACAAACAGGTACTCTAATAAAATTTGGTTCTACAGCATAAGAGACAGATTTGTCACATCCAAAACTTTAATTGTGGGTGGGCCAAGTAGCAACAGGTGTCTATGATTCAAAACACTATAACCAAAACTCAGAGGGCAAACTTTACGACTGACATTAGTAACAGGCAGGTACCTCCACTGGTGCGAATCAGAAATTGCACATTGGAAACAGATTTTCAGACCATTGGTATAAATGCACCTGTGACATTGTGTATATGAAGGGTCCAACTGTAAACAAACTGGTTCATTGATGCATTTTATTTACAGAAAAATGCCAAGGTTGAAGTCAGAAGAAAAATATATCTGCTGTAGAAACAGATTATGAATTGATAAAAAGATGAGATCCATATGAAAAATAAAATAGGTTACTATACATCACCTACATACCCAACACATAACCTTCAAACGTCGTCACCGCTGTTTCGTTTTGAAGGAACCCATGAAAACCCACTACTTAGAAGCCATCAAAATATTCAACGGAAAAAAGTGAAAGTTGAGAGAATTTCGTTTCCAACAGTGAAAATACCTGAAGTACCTCCTTATCAAACTGGTATGCTAATGACATTACACACCTTGGAGTACAAATAAGTAGTAGTATGCAGGCCAAGCTAAACGTAACGAACTTTTACAACTTGAAACGGAGACAATGTATGAATTGAGAAGTATAAAATCTTTCGAGAAGCCACAGATAAAATACAAGGCAGACAAAGTTATCTTGGCATAAGTGGAGCGTCAATACACACCCAAAAACGCCTCACGCCTCTTTTTGGCGCACTTTGTTTTGCTGTTGGCCAACTTGTCAAGCCACTAGCAGAACAGAAAATGAGAAATTCGGGCGAACGTAGCACGACTCTTAGAGTCCTTTAAGCCCAAGGGGCTTAAAGGGCTCTAACGACTCTATACTCATACCAGCGTAACCTTTCCAAAAGTAGTCCCTCTCCCCAAATCAGCACATTCTTTTCGAAATTTATATGAAACAAACGATTGATTCCCGAAAAGAAGTTCAACGACGTGGATACGAAAGACTGGGGCGTAGGTTAATGTACGCTGTAATGGTGAAATCTCTTTGAGTTTCTCAATCTTAATGTAAAAAGGTGCGAGCCCAGTCCAGAGGAGTAGCTGTCCCCTCACACCAAAACAGAAATATCTAATAAACTAAACTAATTTTCGAAAAATGAAGTTCAACGACGTGGATACGAAAGTCTGGGGCTTACATCAATGTAAGCTGAAATGGTGAAACCTTTCTGAGTTTCTCAATCTTAATGTAAAAAGGTGGGAACACAATCCAGAGGACAAGCTGTCCCCGCACACTACAACCGAAATATGTAATAAACTAAAGTGATTAAGGAAAAGTGAAGTTGAACGACGTGGAAACGAAAGTCCGGGACTCAGACATATGAAAGCTGCAACGGTCAATATTTTTTTAGTTCTCCAATCTTAGCGTAAAAAGGGGGTCCGAGAAACAGTTGTTATGGAGGGGTGCGACCGGCACGTCGTCTGCCCGCCGAAATACCAAACCCGGCATACTTCATGATTTAGTCTGAACTTAATTGCAATTTTTCCGATATGCAAAATTATACGATAAATAATTGTCCTAGTTTTCTAGAATTTAATATTTACATTAAAACAGCGCATTACCTGCGGGACTACTTTCTCTTCTCTGGCGTTGGCGGAGTGATTCGGAAAGGTTACGCTGGGAAGAGTATAACGTCACTTCATCACTGATTGATTCCCATGGTCCATGGCTAAAATCGTTTCGTTCAAGGTAAATATATAGTCGTGTTTGGTCTACGGTTTTTGAAAAGACCTGACTCCTTTTACAGTATTTTTGTTATTATTATAGTTGTCAAGCTTCACATTTTCATGTGCATATATTTTGTCCCCCTATAATACCTGTTAAAGGTTAGGATAGTGTGTCATTTTTTCCCCCAAAATCACAATTGTATGTTTCATCATCTCACGAGACCTACATAATTGCTTATTTTGCGTTACATTAATTTTACTCTGTCCCAGTAGCTTCCAGGCTCTGAAATGTTCTGAAAGTGTCTGTTATGTTGTACAGTATTGGTTGTTTCTGGTTTTTACAGATGAAAAACATTATACTACGTCCATTATGTTTTCAAAATCCAACTTGTTCGGCCGTAAAATCATTGGTGTGCTCATTGTCCAGTACTGTCAACTCTGATGCCCCATTGAAATCTACGACTCCAGCTTTACGACCAGACGCATCTCCCCTCGCTACCCTCACTGTCGCTGGCAAACAATTTGAAAAAGTATGGATTATATCTAAATATTTTGAGTTATTTTGTATGTATGATTTGTTCTACAATAATAGTTACCTTGTCTTAGGATTCATACACCAACATTACTCCTACCATAATAAATCAGATGTCAAGGAAACTTCATCAACAAAAGTGTCATCCTATTTATCTGATCAAAGAACGCATTGTTAGTTACTTTTACAAGAAGTATGTTGGGCGCACTGGTAACCCTGTTTTTTCGGTGTATGACAACCTAGACCCAATTGTCACACCTCGTCAAAATTTTGACTCCTTACTTGTGCCACGTAATCATTCTAGCCGTCTGTAAGTTTTTGAAATACAAATTTTAACACGAAGCTGTCTATTGTTGATATCTCAGTTGAATGCTCTAGAAAGCACCCAAATGCTATTAACTCCTAGTTAAGTTTGTTTTTTTGATTTTCCAGGAAAAGTGACTCATACTATCTTAATTCAAACTATATGTTACGTGCACATACCACAGCTCATCAGTCTGATCTAATTGCGTCAGGACTTGATAATTTTCTCATTGTGGGTGATGTTTACCGCCGTGATACAGTTGATTCTACTCACTACCCTGTATTCCACCAATGTGATGCCGTTCGACTTCAGACTCAACATGAGGTACTGGATTGTAGGTGGTATGATTTCAAAGCTATTACCTAATTTTAAAGATCTTTCTTATTTGTACAGTTGTTTCCAGAAGAATACGGATTAAATGTCTTTGAAAAGAAGCCTGATAGGAGAACGGATGACAAGCAGGCAGAGCACACAGTGGATGCTGTGAGAATACTTTCTCACCAGTTGAAAACAACCCTTCAGGACCTAGCAAAAGCTCTCTTTGGTCAAGGTAGTTCACCTCACAATAATTAAGTACATGAGAAACTTTGTCCACTGTTCTCATATTTATTTTACCATTTACTTTTGTTTTCTAGATATTGAATATCGCTGGGTTGAAGCTTATTTCCCCTTTACTCATCCGTCCTGGGAACTAGAAATCAAGCATAATGGAGAGTGGCTTGAACTGCTTGGTTGTGGCATTATGGAACATCAAATAGTTGCTAAAGGTACAACTGTTTCATGACCTTATTAACAAACAATGTACATTTTAATTTTTGGTTTCAAACGAAAGTGTTTAAAATTGACAGCTGGTGCAGGAGACAGAATTGGTTGGGCCTTTGGCCTTGGATTGGAGAGAGTTGCTATGCGAGTGTATGATATACCTGACATTCGACTATTTTGGAGCACCGATCCTTCTTTCACCAAGCAGTTTGCTGTTGATGACCCTCACACTCCCATTAAGTACAAGGTATAATTAATAATAATTTTAAAAGAATTATATTGCTTATATGCATAGATTACTTCTATTTTTCAGAGCTTTTCAGGCATCCTTACAAACTCATTATCTTTACTCATTATCTTAACTCCTCCTTTGTGTTCTTTGACAGCCTGTTAGTGTGTATCCCATTTGTGTCAACGATATCAGCTTCTGGATTCCAACAGAAGGTGATTTCAATTCGAATGACTTCTTTGATATTGTGCGGTCTGTTGGGGGAGACATGATAGAAGAGGTGAGACAAGATCAACTTCCACTTTAATTGCCCGTGTTATTATTATTATTTTTAGTTTTGGATGGCGGGGAGGAAGGGTTCTTCTTCTGAATTGGGTCTGCTTGTCCGAGGAGTAATAATTAATTCTTTTAACAGGTATCACTTGTTGATGAATTTCTACACCCCAAGAAAATGATGAAGAGTCACTGCTATCGCATTACTTACAGGCACATGGAGCGTACCTTATCAAAGAAAGAGGTGAACGAAGTGCATAAAGAGATTGGGTGTAAAGCAACTGAAGTTCTTGGTGTTGATCTAAGGGTAAAATAAAAAATAAAATAACTAGCAACATTTTAATAATCGACAAATACTTAAAAAATGACTTTATTTTTAAAAAATAGTTATTTATTCCATAATAGAGTAGAACAATTATATTTCTATTTTTATTTCTACTCCGATGGTCTGAATTTGAGTCCGACCTCCCACATTTAGAAACCCCAATCATTGGGGAAAATTCCCGAGGGCAGGGAGGGGGCTTACATTTGGACCATTGCGGTGGTTGGTGATAAAAACAAAGAACTTGCAAGCTGTTGTTGATTAAGTGCGAGGAGTTGTTGATGAAGTTTAAGCTCTCAGACATTAAAATATAGCAACAACATTTCGTAACATACCAGCCCAAGATTTTGTAATCCAATTAATTAAAAAACTCCAGCATAAATTCTCCCCTCTTGCCCTTTCTTTTGATTGCTGCAATAGAATATAAGTGGCACCCGCACTTTTAAGCTCCTCAATTTGAAAAGAAAATACTATTTATGACAGCAGAAGCACACTAACCAAAATGAGACACAACCCAAACAAAATCTGGGGAAGATGTACTTCCTTATGTTTAAATAAAAACAGTGTGGTCAATTAAGAAATAATACACTTCAACACGCTACAATTATGACTTTTGCCAAGTGTACATAGCATAAAATGTTTTTACAGCAACCAAAGTTGATTTGGTTTGGAGAGAATATGTTTTCAGATTTCAGAAGCATTAAACTCAAGACTGATGTGCGTGCAGCTCCCATTCTTTATCAAAAACAAACATCAAGGCCGCCAAAAGCATAGCAATTCCTCTTTTGCTAAGGTTTTTTTTTTTTTGTTTTTTTTTTTTTTTTGTTCCTGTTAAAAATTTGTCCTAGAATAAGTAACAAGTACAGTCTTTTAAATAAATCACTGGGTTGGACATAAATAGGAGAAGAAGTTTCTGTTTCGAGTCACCGGGAGAGAATATTGGTTTGGGTGAAGTATTTCAGTCAAAACAGAAAGAATCACAGGTTTGCAAAGTCTGCTTCATTGCTCACATGTTTCCTCTTGTGAAAAAAATGTCCGATTATTTTTTGCACACCACTTTCATCTGTAAGATATTTCAAACAATTCAATGGTAGAAGCACACTTTTGAGAAATAAGAGCAAATCTTTATGAAAAACAATACTTACCACTGCTCTTAGTCAACTTGGAAGCATGCTGAGATAAGGCACGAGCAAGAGCTTTAAATAAGTCCCTTGAAGATATTTTCTTCTTTTTGTAGTAGGGCATTAGTAATCGCACTACTAACTCAGCCATACGCTTCAACTCTATATCACTTGCAGATGGTTTTTTACCTTTGACTTCATTTTTTTTTATGTTCTGATCTTTCTTTTGAATAATTTCCTGTTTACTCAATTTATGAATGGCTCCATTTTCTTCATCTTCATCACTATCTCCAAATAACACTGTAAGTTTCCTTTTCTTGTCCTTGGCAGTTGAATTTTGCTCATCATGGAGTTCCATCATTGAGTGTCCAGATTGTTTTTGGTCAGCATTGAGTTTCTGTTGTTCCCACAAGTCTAAAAGAGAACAAGCCACTTTTGGAGATCCACTTTTAAATCCCTCCCTAGTTAAGTGTGAAACCCGTTTTTTAGCCAATGGGTCCTTACAACCACCAGATGCTGTTGTGGAGCCACTTTCTAGTGAGCCTTCTGCATCACATAATTCAGATTCATCAATTACTATATCTCCCTTAAATTCATGTTTTAACTTGTTGCTGTCAAGGCTGCTATCATGTGCCTTAAATTCTGATAGTGATGAGTTCTCGGAAAAGGACTTGTCATCATATATTCTTCTATCACTATCTACATTAGAGGATTCCAAACTCGTATCAATTTTACATTCAAAGTCCTCCGTCACAGACGAATCAGATTCTATTTTCAGATCTTTCTCATTATCATCATCACTTTCTGACGAACTAATAGTATCTGGGCCTGGAAGCCTCCTTGCAAAAAATGAATCTACAGACGTCTGATGGAGAGGATCTTTTTTCAATGAAAATTTCTTAAATTTTGGTTTGATAGATGAAGACTTTTGGGTGGATGGCTTTTCTGTTGAACTATCTGGACTGTTTTCAAACTGCGTAATGAGCTGCGATGCAGTGACAAAGCCTCCTAATTTCTTCTGTGCTTCAATACTGTCTTGAATTTCTTTGGCTAGATGAGAAAGAGAACCATTCACATTTGAATTCTTCACAATGGCTGTATCTGGAGTGAAGTTATGTAAATGTTCATGGACTTTCATTAATTCGGAACTCTTCTTTATGGAGGATATCTAAATTTGTGCAAAGGAGAGTGAATTAAAAGTAGTAAAGCAGAGACCAGATAATTAGAATAAATGCTGATATGATGCAAAGTGTACAATTAAGAAGTGCAATTACCAACCTCTTTTACAATGGCTCTTTTGTACAGGCTTACTATTTTATTGGTAGTAAATGCCTGGTATTCTATCTGCCTTGCACACATTTCAACATCATCCTTACTTAAGCTTCTACTGGGAGGATCAATTTCTCCACATTTATTGAGGTTTTTAGTGAGCTCTCCCTCAATGAGAGACATGTAACTCTCTCTTACCTAAAATGCAACCATAAAACAAGATTATTACTTACATTTTTTCAAATTGTAAAATTAAACTGTAACTAGAAATTTTATCAACTAACAGGCACAGTTAGGCCATTTATCTTTCTTCCTGTACTGTCGGCAGATAGCACACGAGAACTTTTGGCTAAAGCGGCAAAATCTTCTTCAGTTGGTTGAGGTCCTTGACCTGAGCGCCGCAGAGCAAATTGCTTCTGAATCAAAGAATTCAAAACCTTCTTTTCTTGATCCCTCTGTCGAGAAGCATCTCCTTCCCCGCCACTGTCATCGTTATAATATTCACTGCAATCACAAAATAAATCACAATGTTAAGGGACGTATGAGGTTAAAGAAATCAGTACCTTATTGAGATTCTACCTTTTCCCACCAAGTTTTCCACCTCCATAAAGATCTGAAGAATCACCCGTCACAGAAAATGTAAGCTTAGATCCTAAATGAGATATGAATTCTTCAATCTGTTTCTCAACAGCAGTTTTGTCCTGACACACATCACAAACTTTCAACATCTTGCAGGAAGGGGGATCATCATTGAAGTACTCTGCAAATACAGAGTGGCGGCACCTGATTGGTGATTAACAAAATAATTAAAATTTGTTCTTAAAGAAAAAAAAGTAAAAACAATTTTTTTAGAAAGCCAACACACAGTGTCATGAAATGATTACTTACTTGGCTTCCTGACAATAATTGACAACTTTTTCAAAGCTCTGATAGGAAGCTTTAGCTTTTTCTTTTTTGCTCTCAGTCTTTGAATGACTCACATCTTTACGAAGCAAGAAATCAACAGCATTCCTTTCCTGCTTGGAATAATAGATACGACATCGAGACATTTTGCCATCTCTTCCAGCCCGACCAGATTCTTGATAGTACCCAGCTATGCTCTGAGGGACACCCCAATGAGCTACCAACCTGAGTTAAAAGACACAATCAGAGACTTTTCAATTGGTATCGCACATGCAGTTGTGACTGACACCCACCTCACGGAGCCTTTATCAACCCCCATTCCAAAACTGACAGTAGCACTTATAACTGGAAAAATTCCTTTCATCCAATCCTCTTGAACTTGCACTCGATCTCGGTCGTTTAAACCAGCGTGATATGCGGCAGCCGGTATTCCTTTAGCAATGAGGGATTTTGCCACAGAATCAGTCATCTCTCTTGTTCTGCAGTAAACTATACCAGAATCACGCTCACTCTGCAAATAAAATTGCATGAAAATGGCACAAAGATAGAAGACTATAAAAAAATTACGAAACACTTACAGGTTTTTTAGACGTATCCTCTAGTTTCAGCGTGTCTTTGACAAATTCAGCGAGGTGACTGAAAGGATCCCGCATATTATCTTGAAACACGACATCATAGAACAGGTTCTTCCGGAAGCAAGGTGTTTTGAAAGTCTCCACTGGCTGCTTCAAACTCAACTGTTTCATGATGTCTTTAGCTACCTAAGATAAAAGTCAAACATAAAAGACATATGATTTACAAAGAAAAATAATTGAAAGAATATAAAAAAAATCTTAACTTACCTGTTTACTTGCAGTTGCTGTCAATGCTATCCAGGGAATATCTGGGTAAGCCATCCGCAGTCTCCCTAGTTTTAAATAATCAGGTCTGAAATCATGTCCCCATTGGCTTACACAGTGTGCCTCATCCACAACTATATATGAAACTTTCTTTTGACGGTGGAGATCTTGCAGAAGAGACTGCAGACAAGAAACTTTGGTGACATTATGGCAACATTTTTAAATTGAAAAATAATTTCCTGCACATACCTGAAAGAATTCAGTGCTGGCTTGCTCTGGAGTAATGTACAATAAGCGAGTGTCTGGTCGGATGCTGCGCAAATCTTGAACAACGGTCTTTCGATCTCCCGCAGACATTTTGGAATTTATTGAGTTTGCAACAATTTTTAATTTTGTTAAATGGTCGATTTGATCCTGAAATGTTAAAAAAAGCCTTGATGTACGCTGCAGTTTGAATCTTGATTCAACAAAAATTGGGACAAGCAACTTACTTTCATTAAAGCCAGCAAGGGAGAAAATACCAAGGCCACTTTATCCTTGCATACAACAGCAGGAAGCTGAAAACATAACGACTTGCCCGATCCAGTGGGCATTGAAACAAATACATCTCCTTTTCCTGTGAAAGAATAAACCAGATCAGTGTGAGCGAGCCATGACTCCCTGAACCAAATAAAATACCACCACACAAAACGTGTTGGAAATAATGGCGACCAAAAGGGATGCAACAGAAAAATATGGAGTGTTGAAAGTGTTTAATAGAATGGTAGAATACAGATGACATGCGACCTCATAGAATCTGAGTCAACTTAAATAAGGAACATGTAGCTAAGGTTAGAGAAACAAAGACAACTACTTTTCACTATGGCACGTATTGCTTGTTCTTGAAGCTTGCTCTTGAATTGATTGTGACCGAAATGATCCTTTAATTGTGTAAATAGAAGATCTGGTTCTTTAGACATTTTCTTCTCTTGAAGACCTTCTCAGTGAATGTCAACAGACAGAGCGAGCGACAGAGTAGGGTATATGTTATGAACGATGGACGTTCGGCTCGGGATTTGAAAAGGGAGGGGGAGGGGAGTGTATATACGCCGCGGTGTCGTGCGCGGGTCGCGCGGGTTTCAAACTCGGAACGCGGCAGGGGCGGCACGGCGGCACTGGCGGAGGCGCACACGCACCAGACTAGGTGGAAGTGCTAAAAAGTGCCGTTCGCATCTGAAACACTCCTCTCTGCCTTACTTACCCCCAGCTTAATTCGTTTAATTTTTGTCCTTTCGGAACAGAGCGATGTACTGCGAATAACCGATGGTGGTGGCGCCACATCCACGCCACAGTCGGTCCCTGCTAACTGCCTGTGTTACGGAGCGACGGAGCACGTTATCGCACGGCCCAGGTTAGGAGGCACCGTCTTTCTATTCGCTCGCCGTCCGGTCCACCACCGGCAGTTCAGTTAGGTAGGATGACACGAACACTGTGTTTTCAGGAGGAAACATTAAAGGCTCGGCGCCAGAGGGCTCAGACGGTCGGACACGGCGGACAGTATTTCTAGTTCGCTTTGGAGCCGCTAGCGGCGCCACCTGTATCAAACTAGGGGTCACCATTGAGAGCTCCATAACAAAATAGTCGAAAACTTCCGAAACAACGACATTCTTCGAAAAAAGGTGCATATCTGATGCGGCTTCAAATTATAGACATCTCAGGACCATGCCGTTAGTCGGCAGGCACGTTTTGGCTCTCTAAATTCAAAATTTGTTTGTGCGGACAGGCGGACAAAGCCGTGTCCGGCCCGGCCCGCCCGACACAACTCGAGCCGGGCCGGGGCGGGCTCGGAGCTGCTTCGGACTCGGGCTAGCGAAACGCGCCGGTGTCCGCCCGTCTGAGCCCTCTACTCGGCGCAACTCAAAATAATCCTTGCGTTCAACTCCTATCCTTAAAAGTATCATGAACGATGCAGAAATATAAAATTTTTCCTATGCATGAGGTTACTTGACTTCTGTACCGATGTCGTCCCGTCATCGATGATCGTTGTCAGTCCTTACGAGATCAAGATGGCGAGTAGGAGGAGGATAACTGGAATGGCCCCACCCTGTGGTGAAACGTGGAAACATTCCATAAGGAAAATGCGATGTAACCAACTGTAACGCATTAATTGGTCTATCACGGAGGTTAAAAAATGTGTCCAGTGCGAACGACATCGAAAACTCATGTTCATTTTACCAGTATTTCACCTTGCGCCACCATCGATGCCTGCATATTTGCGCATGGTGTAAGTACGCCACCCTTGAAGTCCCGGTATCCGGTGTGCAGTCATCATTGCCCTTGTGGTACCGTCACTATACCTGTTGTCTCTCATCCTATTGGTTTCACGATGCCTTTTTACTGTTACTCATGCTAGTGGGATTATAGAGAGGCACTCCACAATGCTTTCACGAGGGATGGAGGGAAGAACTTTTTTGCCTGTTTCTTATTCGCGAGGGAAGACAGAAAACCGTGGAATTGGCAGTTGTATTTTATGAGATGATATTCAACTTCACAATACTTTGTCTGCGATAACCATACATGCATACTCATGGCTTGCAGTGATGTGCACCCACTGCCCTTCCAAAGGTTTTAGTCAAACCGTGAGGGAAGTACCCGGCTGGGGCCTGGGGGGCTGGGAGTGGGGTGGTGGGGGACGCGCGGCAAAGCCCTGCTTGCCCTGGCGCAGCAGGAGTCTCTCGGAGGCGGCGAGGCACGGCGACAAGACGTGAATCTGGCATCATAAGTCCGCAGGCAGGCAGGCAGGGGCCGGCACGCGGAGCAAGCGGAGCAGCGCGGGGACCACGCGGCTACACAGCTGGACGGCGCCTCTGGCTGGACCGCAGGCCGAGTCGCAGCTTGGAGCGGATCGACTGTAGGCTGGGACCACGCCTCGCCAGCTGTCTCGGCAGGACCAGCGGGACCCCCATCATGACCATCTTCTCGGGTAAGTTTAGTGAGTTCACGCTGCTGTGGGAACGGCCACCGGTTCGCGCCGCCTCGTTTTTATTCTTGGACCATGTAGCGAAATTGACGAACAGGTTCCAGTGCAATGACCGCAATTGGCACGTTTCTTTCACGACTAAAATGGCGCGCGCGAGCGTGTGTTTGAGTGCGTGCGTGGTTACCTTCCTCGACAATAATTGGAGCCTCGCGACAGCCATGCGTGCCCATCACTATTGGCGGGCGGGTCAGGGGCGGCTGTGCCGCCCTGCGTTGCCCCACCCCTCACCGCCCAGTGTCCCTGCTTACGAATGCCATGATGACACAATCCGTCCGGACGACGACGACGACGACGACGACGACGCCGTGAAGAAAGAGGACGCGCGCAAGGACACCGACGTCGCGGCGACGCCGGGGACATAATGCGTTCTGGGCGTCGTGCTGTGCCGTGCCCGCCGCGGAGTGCGTACACACCACACGCGCAGCGCGGAGCGACACCGACATAGAGTAGCCCAAGAGCACGCGGGCCTCGGGCCCTCGGGCCCCGGGCCTCCGCGCCGGCGCGCAGCTCGCGGCTGGACCGACCGGTTTCTTGTAATTGCGTCACTCTTCCCCGCGCCCCGCCACGTGCCGCCACGCCCCACTAGGCGCACGGGGGCAGGGCCGGCAGGGCCCCGGCTAGCCTAGAGGGCTCAGACGGGCGGACACCGGCGCGTTTCGCTAGCCCGAGTCCGAAGCAGCTCCGAGCCCGCCCCGGCCCGGCTCGAGTTGTGTCGGGCGGGCCGGGCCGGACACGGCTTTGTCCGCCTGTCCGCACAAACAAATTTTGAATTTAGAGAGCCAAAACGTGCCTGCCGACTAACGGCATGGTCCTGAGATGTCTATAATTTGAAGCCGCATCAGATATGCACCTTTTTTCGAAGAATGTCGTTGTTTCGGAAGTTTTCGACTATTTTGTTATGGAGCTCTCAATGGTGACCCCTAGTTTGATACAGGTGGCGCCGCTAGCGGCTCCAAAGCGAACTAGAAATACTGTCCGCCGTGTCCGACCGTCTGAGCCCTCTGCTCTAGCCCTCTAGGCCGCGCCGGCCGGTGCTGCAGAATGCGCGGCGTCGTAGTCGACCCCGCACCGCGTTGGCCGTCCGGGGTCGGGGCCCTCCAGGTTCACGGCGTTCGCGACGCCGTTGGGCTGCAGAGGGAAGGACCGGAGGCTCAGCCCGGCTCAGCCGCTATCCTGGCCGGAAGGAGAGGCGGCGCGTGCGCGGCAGCGCGGCAGCCACGGGCGGTAGCGCAAGGCGCGCCGCCCGATGCGGCAACTCCTGCAACGCGGGGAATCTCGCGTGCCCGACACCCGACGCCCATGGCACCACCTCCTGGCTCCCGCGCCAGGCGTCCTGCACCGTGAGCACAGTGAAAGCCGCCAAGCCGCGGCATCAGATGAGTTTATTAATCCCCGCCCCTCCACCACTCCGACGGCATTGTCTGTGTTCCGGTGTCACAGCGCGCCGCGCCGTCGCGCTGCTGCTGCTGCTGCTGCTGGGTGCGCGCCGCGCCCTGGCCGCGGACAAGGAGGGCCCCGAGATCGGCACCGCGGTGGCGCTCGTCACCAACAGCAGCAACAACTTGGTGCCGGTGCTGTTCAAGGCAAGCACCCGCACGCTTATCGAAACGACGCTGTTGTCACAAACTTTATTCATTCGTCTTTGTCATGAGGGGTGTCTGTGCCCAGGAGCTGGCCGTGCCCGGCGAGAACCTGGTGCTGGCTCCGTTCGGCGTGGCCACCAACCTGGGCATGGTCCTGGAGGGCGCCAGGGGCCAGGCCGCGGCGGAGCTGCGCGCCGCCCTGGGCATCAACGAGACGCACGCCGAGCTGCTGCGGACCGGCTTCAGGGCCGTGCTGGCCCGCTTCCAGGTAGGGGGAAGGCCAAATACATGTACAATTTAAATGTCAAAAAATGTGAAAATTTTTAATGAAAAATATGAAACATTTTATTGAAAATTTGAAAAATTTTATAGAACACTCTTAAAAATTTTATTGAAATTTTTTAGAAATTTTGAAGATTTTTTGAAAAAAAAATTACTAAAAATGCATTTTTTACTGCCCTACCCAGTGTGCTTCAAAGCCACAGCAATGCGCGTTGATCATCATGTGCTGTGGTGGCTGGATGTGTAGACGCGTCGGTCCGGGTATGAGGATCGGCGGTTCAAATCTTATTACTTCACAACTTTTTTCTCTGGTCGCTGCTCACTGTCGCGTCAAGAACCCGCTTCAATCGACGTCAGATGTAAACCTTGGTGGCTGAGGGCGTTAAGGCGTCTGACCCCGACAGCAAAGTTCGGGGATCTAATCCCATTAATGCCTTTCATTTTTCGACTGGCTTCCTCCCGCTGCGACTCAAACCCGTCATCCAACACTCGGCAGACGTGCAAGTCAGGGTGGTGTAGTGGTCTAGGTCGTCTATGCCAGGCCATTACACCCGGGTGTCTAAAAAGCAGTCCGCTTCGGCGGATTGGCCTCGGCACTGGTTCGATCCCCGATCGAGCCAGCCACTCGAAATTGGTCGCGAGTGGGTCCATTCCGATTCGTCGGATGGAGTTGATAAGTCCTTTGAAGCTGGCCCACTGACTGCATGTTCGGGTCTGGGAGCGCCGGACAGCGGGTGTACATTTGGTACCGACCAGCCTGCGCAAACAAAAGCTCCCAAAACTACTCTCTCTCTTTCTTTCTTTCTCTGTCTCTCTATCGTCTCTGCCTTACTCTACTCTGCCCATGTTGGGCCGTGTCGGCGGCTCGGGTCCTACTGGGTCCCCCGGCGTACGATATCGAAGTCGCTGGATCGGATTAACCCCAGTTACCTGATAGCACCGGTTCCCATCCCGAACACCGAAGTAAAGCAGGAGGCCTCCCCATTAAGACTGGGGAGGGGGTGTAGAGTTCCATTTTTTAAAATTTATTTTTAGTTAAACACGATCGCCTAGGTTCACCGTTTTCCACATCCGAACAATAGTAAAATTGTGAAAAAAATGAGTAATTTGAAGATATTAAAAAAAAATCTTTGATTTTGGCAATTTTAAAAAAATTTACAATTTAAAAAAAATTAAATTTTTTTAAAAATTAGGAAAATTTTAAAAATTTCAAAATATTTAATAAAATTCAAGAAATTTTGTAAAACGTACACAAAAATTTTCAGTTGCTTCCCCCTCGCATTTAACCCTGGCCGAAGGACACTGAGTAGACGCGACGACCGTGTTCACGGCCTTCTCCATGCGGCAGGCGACGGCGGACCACGAGGACGTGTCCGGCGCCTTCACCGAGGCCACGCTGCACAGCTCGCGCCGCCTGCCTGACGCGTACCGCGCCCTGCTCGAGGACTACTACCTCGCCACCCTGTCTGCCGAGGCCGAACAGGCCGTCGCCGACAACGACCTGGCACCCAACGGTAAGGAGCGACGGGTTTATTGTTACCTTGAAGCCCAATTTTTGGTGCGACTGCTCTCGAACGCCTTTTGGTGATCGCATGCCCAAGGCAGTTGATGGAAGAGGAAGGTCTTGAGACTGCCCTCTGGCATCTATCCCACTGTGACAAATCCAAAAAAAACTTTGCCCCTGCAGACACGCTGGTGCTGTCGCTGTCCTCCGACACGGGCGTCATGTCGCACTGGCGCGACTTCCACCTGCTGCCCGTGTACGTGCTGCTGTCGCACCAGGCTGCCGCGCCCTTCACCCGCGGCCCCAAGGACGTCGTCACCGTGCCCATGGTGCCGCTGGTGGGCGTCTTCCGCTTCGGCAGGGTGGCCGTCGGCGCCGGCAAGGATGGCAGCGGGGCGTACGTCGTGGAGGTGCCGCTGGAGGTGGGCCGCGCCGCGAGCCAGCTCACAGTGGGCGGAGGCAGTCAAAATTCGCGACGGGTTTTGAGCTCCAGAGTCGCTAAATGGAACCGAACGTGTGACCCCACGAATGGATTGCTCTCCGAACGAAGAATCCATTAAAGGGCTCGATTGGACTGGAATCATTCGAGTCACGCTAAGCGACTCTAGAGTTCAAAATGCGTCCGGGATTTTGATTTTGACCACCTCCGGCCCACTGTGCAGCTCCAATCCAAGTTCTTGATGGCCACGTTGAGACTCCACCGTGCCCGTCTTGTCCTGCAGGCGCGAGGCACCAGCCTCGTCCTGGTGCTCCCCGAGGACTCAGGCGCCGCCGCCGTGTCCGAGACCGTGGCCACGCTGTCGGCGCGCATCCCCCGCCTCGTCAACAAGCTGCCCCCCACCGAGATGGAGGTGCTGCTGCCCCAGCTGGCCGCCGTGTCGCGCGCCAAGGACCTGCGGCCCGCGCTCCGGGCCATGGGCGTCAACGCCGTGCTCGACCCCAGGATGCGGCAGCACGTGGGCAGCGTCACCCAGGACGCCTTCGTGTCCACGTCCTTCGTCGCCATCAACTCCGTCAGCTCGGTGGGCGCGCGGCTCGGTGAGTACACTCAAGGTGCGCCCGCCTTGCTGGCCCGATCCAGTCTGGAAGGAGGTCAGTGGCTCCATGATTTGGGAACCTTGAAAGGTGCGACAAAGGCGCCACTTGGCGCCCTAAAGACGCCACTTGGCGCCCTAAAGACGCTCTACAGACTGGAGCGGCCTACCACGGCGCTCGGCTTCCGTGTAGAGACATGTTCCTGCCACCGCCAGCCTCGCGAGCGCCAAGTCCGCAGCGCTGCCAGTTTGGCGGTCAACGACCAACCAAAACAAAACGGGGTCAGAGGACAACACGCACGGGCCGCGGCGATTGTCCCCCCCGGCTTGTACGCCGCGCAACGCGTCGCGCATGCCGGCCGCGCCCGATGGGTTGCCTGCCGGCCGGGCGCTGCGCTGCGCTGCCACCGTGTCGCTGACGGCGTTCTCCTTGTTGCAGCCGAGCGCGCACACCGCAGTCGCCGAGAGTCCGCGCGAGTGGAGCCGACGCCGCGCCTTGTGCTGAACCGGCCCTTCGCGTTCTACGTGGTGCACGACGCCGAGCTCATCTTGCTGGCCGGCGCCGTGCACTCCCCCGCGCAAGTGCCGACCGCCACCGCCACCGCCACCGCCACCGCCACCGCCGCCGCCGAGGCCGAGGCCGCGTCGCCGGGAGCAGCGCGCTGATTGATGGCGCGGATGGCGGGGTTGTCAGCGCGCAGGATGGGGTGGCATGCCGCCGCCCCTCGGTGACTGCGAGTGCGAGAGAGACAGTCAGTGCAACAAGTTGCGCTCGCATGCGTCATCGCCGCCAGGACCGCAGCGACGCGTGAGTGAGGCCAACAAGTTCTCGCTGCGCCGCGTCTCCGTCCCCCTGCGCCTCCATGCGGCCGTCCACGGCCAGAGGGCTCAGACGGTCGGACACGGCGGACAGTATTTCTAGTTCGCTTTGGAGCCGCTAGCGGCGCCACCTGTATCAAACTAGGGGTCACCATTGAGAGCTCCATAACAAAATAGTCGAAAACTTCCGAAACAACGACATTCTTCGAAAAAAGGTGCATATCTGATGCGGCTTCAAATTATAGACATCTCAGGACCATGCCGTTAGTCGGCAGGCACGTTTTGGCTCTCTAAATTCAAAATTTGTTTGTGCGGACAGGCGGACAAAGCCGTGTCCGGCCCGGCCCGCCCGACACAACTCGAGCCGGGCCGGGGCGGGCTCGGAGCTGCTTCGGACTCGGGCTAGCGAAACGCGCCGGTGTCCGCCCGTCTGAGCCCTCTATCCACGGCTCGGCCGGCCGGGCAAGCCTCGCCTCGCAACCTCGCCGAGGCCCAGAATCAAAAACAGCGCGACAGCATTCGAGGGCAGCCTGTGTAAGAAATCACAACACGGGACACCAACCCGGCCAACGGCGGGTTGAGGTGCAAACGCAGAAGCCAGGTGTACCATCTCTTAGTCGCAAGGAGTCGAGCGAGGCGGGTCTGTTACGAGTGTGCTCGTCATTTCGCCACACGAGTGACAATCTGACTTCCCCGGCCTGGGAATGTGACTGCTGCTTCCACTTGGCGGTGGAGTGACAACGAGGTGAGTAATCAGACGTACAAAGAGGAGAACAGACGTTCATCACATGACTTAATTTATTTCATCCACACATATCACATTTTGTAGGTACAAAAAAAAGGAAAAAAGGCTTTAAATTAAACTTGTGACGATTGGATGCGCGTCATTTATACCATTCCTCAGCTCAAAAGCAAACAGTTCTGAAAATCAACCGCCAAATCATTTGTAAAGTGAGGCAGCAATCATCAAAATAATTTAGCGTTTTAAGAATCACAGTTGGGTTGTCCCCGCGTTGCTGGAGTGATGGGCGATGATGAGCTGAGTTCGAATGCCTCCGTGTTACACAAATTAAACATACATCGAGCGGGCGGGGCAGCCGCACGGTGGGCGAGAAGACCAGCGAAGAGCGAAGGCGGCAAAAACTCTAGACGCGTTTTAAGCTTCAGAGTCGCTAATCAGGAGTCGAGCCGAACGTGTGACCCCACCAATGGATTCCTCTTTCGGAGAGCAATCCATTGGTGGGGTCACACGTTCGGTTCGAGTCCCATTTAGCGACTCTTAGAGCTCAAAACCCGTCCAGGTTGACCGCCTCCACCGGCCCTCTAGGCCATTGCGAGCCGGTCACGAGTCCTTTAGAAGCCCTCGACGGGCTCGGCCACGCGGCCGATGAACAGCGGCACCTTGGAGTTGCGGTCCACGATGAGGGTCAGGAACGGGTGGTCGGCGAAGAACTTCATGTCCTCCGTGAACGAGATGAGGCTCAGCGTGTTCACCAGGACGGCTGTCAACAAAACGCGTCCATTGAATTCTTTTCTTGTGACGGCTAGAGCGTACTATTAGTATTGAACCAGTTCAAGTGCAGCCTCACCGGACGCGGCCGAGGCGGTGGCGCCCTGCTCGTCCACCTTCATCTCGGCCTTGTGGACCACGTCGGACACGGACAGCGCGTTGTCGGAGACGCCCCTCAGCTTGGCATCGCGCCCGAACAGCGCCTTCATGCCGAGCTGCCGGGACAGGTTAGGTTAGATTTGAAGAGGTTTGAAGAAGTTTCCTCTCAAGAAGTTTCAGATCGGTGCGGGACTGTGACCGCCTCCACCGGTCGTCTCGCACACTGTGCGTCGGACGGATAGGTCCCGGTTCAACTCACGGCCTTGAGGGTGCGGCCCAGGGACGCGTCGGTGCTGAGGGTGAAGCGCGGCAGCGTGATGAGCGTCCTGCGGGTGGCCGGGTCCGCCAGCATGGCGGCCACGTGGCGGGGCGTCAGGCGCTGCAGCACGTCGCCGAGGCCGTGGCGGCGGTCGGGCAGCACCAGCATCAGGGAAAAGTGGTCGCCCTGCAACCAGTCACCCAGGCTAGAGCACGCCGCGCGCGACACGACACTGCTGTCAGCACAGTGGGCCAGAAAACCGGCGCAGGTGACCAAAACTCTAGTGGCGTTTTGAGCTCCAGAGTCGCTTAATGGGACTCGAACCGCACGTGGGACCCCACCTATGGATTCCTCGCTCGGAGCGCAATCCATTGGTGGTGTGACGTTCGGTTCGAGTCCCTGCGCCTGCGCAGATATTCTGGCCCACGGTGGTTATTAGCACGCAGCACACGCACGTCGAAGGGCAACTCGAGCCACTGCGCCTCCAGGTCAGGCAGCTCGCCCACGCGGAAGTCACCGAGCTGCTGCATCATGAAGACGGTGGCGTTCCGGCTCGGCGACGTGGAGAACGACTTCTGCACATTCTTGCTCGCGTCGAACATGTACTTCCACACGCCGCGGAAGTACATGGCCGAGGCCAGGACCAGGGACGTGCGCGGGGTCACGGCGCCTGCAGCGCGGAAACACAAGTACAGTCAGTTTCTATAGAAATATAAACACACTCTGCGAGAGTAGCGCCGCCGAGTTCTTCAAAGTCATTACCTGGGGACACGAGCGACGGGATGCGCGAGTGCGTGGCGTCCGACGCCCACTTGTTGATGGCGGCCACGGCCGCCTCGGGCTGCTTGAAGTCCAACGACGAGACGTTCATGCCGTAGTCGTACTGGGCCACCTGCAGGAAGGGCTTCTTCAGCGTCCACTGCTCGTTGATGAACAGCGTGTTGGCGTTCTCCAGGACGGACTTGGCGTTGCGCTTCTGTAGGCCGGCAAAAGCATGGGGTGAGTTTGAGGTGATTTAGGTTGACGGCCTCGTCCTTGGAGAGACAGCCTCACCGTCACGGCGTTCTGCAGCAGGCGCGGCACGCCGAGGCGCGACGTCTCCCTGTCCAGGTACAGGTGTTCCTCGAGCTGGGCGCTGGTCTCGGAGAGCCCGTCGGCGCCCTGGTGCAGCAGCGACAGCAGGTTGGCCACGCCGATCGGCGACACCACGGCGTTGCCCGGGACCCTCGCGAGCACGTCCTGCAAGAACGTTCACGTGGAAGCCAGCACAGTGGGCCAGCGCAGAAGACCGGCGCAGGTGGACGTGTTTAGAGGTCCAGAGTCGCTAAACATGACTCGAACCGAACGTATGACACCCCACCAATGGATTCCTCATTCAGAGAGCAATCCATTGGTGGGGTCGCGTTCGATTCGAGTCCCATTTGGCGACTCTGAAGCTCACAACACGTCCGCGATTTGGACCGGCCTCCACCGGTTCCACTGTGTGCATGCGGCAAGAAGACCTCCCGGCGGGGGGGGGGGGGGGGGGGGGGAGGGGACCACGCTGGGGCCTTACCTTGGCGACATCCAGCGAGAACTGCGTGACGGCATCGGAGACGGCGTGCTCGGGGCGGCGCGCGGGGGCTTGCGCCGCGGGGCTCGGGGCGGGGGCCTGGGCCTGAGGCTGAGGCTGGCCGCTGTAGGGGCGCTTGCCCGCGGCCACCTCGGCGTAGGACGGCCCGCCGGCGTGCGACGGGGCGGAGAAGTCCGCGGCCTGCGCCGCGCACGCCAGCACCACGAGGAGGAGCAGCGGGCCTGGGAACAGGATCAACAACGACATGCAAAGCGTGGCTTTATTTTTGCATCACCGGTCCTCGCAGTGACGGCAGTGCCGCGTCCACACCGGTTCGGGGTAATTGCGGGCCCGGCCGGCCGGTCGGCCTGTCTGGCCGCCTCCCGCGCTCCGTCATCGGGGATTCAATAACGCTTTCGTCCGAATCGCCGCAACGCGGAAACTCCCCAACGAGGTTCGGCGCGGCGGCGCAGCGCGGCGCCAGATAAAAACAAACTGCCGCAGCGGCCGGGCCGCGCCGCCGCGCCACTTCGGGGACGGGGTCAGCGGGGCCTCCCGCGCCCGTCTTGGACCGGACGGAGAGATTCGGCCCCGTCTGGGATGCTATTTCGCGAATCTCTCCGACAACAACAACTCCGTCTGGGCGCCTTGGCGGTTGGCAACCAACGCACGGCTGTGTGTGGCGGCGACACGTTGCCTACCCTGCAGGCGCTTCTGGCCGGGAAACCCGACCGCATGATGGACTAGGTCGGCGGTGAACGGCGTGGGGCGGCGAGGGGCGGGCCAGAGCCAGAGGCGAGGCCACGGCCTTGGTCGAGAGAGATGTCGCCCACCGCG
Source organism: Stenchaetothrips biformis (assembly GCA_030522485.1). Classification (NCBI taxonomy): domain Eukaryota; kingdom Metazoa; phylum Arthropoda; class Insecta; order Thysanoptera; family Thripidae; genus Stenchaetothrips; species Stenchaetothrips biformis. The sequence goes on along the minus strand of CM060090.1, from coordinate 10,743,787 downwards.
AGGGCGGTCTGCTGCAGCAGGCCAGCCGGAGGGCCACGACAATGCACGGCAACTGGAGCAGCCCATGGCCGGAAGTTATTCATGAGTGTACCCGGCGCACAGTGGGCCAGAAGACCGGTGCAGGCGACCCAAACTATTGACGCATTTTGAGCTCCAGAGTCGCTAAATGGGACTCGAACCGAACGTGTGACCCCACCAATGGATTCCTCGTTCGGAGAGCAATCCATTGGTGGGGTCACACCGCCTCCACCGGTCCTCTGGCCCACTGTGCGGGGGCGGGGCGCGAGCAGCCGGCCGCGCTGCGCCATTGGTCCGGGGAAGCACGGGGAAGCACTGTTTGGCAGGGCAGCAGCGGCAGCAGCAGACTGATTCCACACAGCGTAACGTCGCTCCGTCTCTCTCGCACTCTGACATGGTTGCGAGAGAGACCGGGTGACGTGCGGAAACAGGGCGGTGGACGGCCGGCCGGCCGGCGGGCCACGCGGCGATGCTCTGCGTCGTGGTGGCCAAGGTCTTTGTCCGCCAAGGTCTCCGCAGCGCGCTCTCGCGGCCGAGTCGGGCCGAGTGCGGCACCGAGGCGCCGCGGCGGCGAAGCCCGGAGGACGGCGAGTCGAAACGAAAACGCAGCAGGAGCAGCTCACCTAGGGCCCTGGCGAGGGCGGTCATGTTGGCGTCGGCGTCGTCGGCCAGCAGCGGGTCAGCGTGAGGTGCACTGCGCGCGGAGCGCTACGCGGCTACGCGGCTACGCGGCTACGCGGCTACGCGGCTACGCGGCTACGCGCTCCGTCCGGTACGTCCGTCCGTGCCGGCCGCGAGTCGTTCTATCACTTGCACGCCCGAATGGCCGCAGCTCGCGCAGCATGCCGGCGGGACATGCGGGCGGGGCGAGACTGCTGCAAAGAAAACAGAAGAGCCGAGGCGAGCCAGCCGGACCGACCGCGGCGCTGCGCGGAGCGGACGGAGCGAAGCGCCAAGCACCGCGAGACGACACGCCAGAGGGAAGGCGGGGCGCGGCGGCGGAGGCGCTCCCTGGCGGGGTCGCCGCGAACCTCGCCGCGGACCCCGCCGCCCAGAGGCTACAGAGCTGAGCAGCTGAGCTGCCGGAGTATTAGCAAGTCAGCCGGAGTGCGGCGGGCGCCATGGTGGCACGGCACTCTGGAAGGCGAAGACGTCATTCAGGAGCGTGTGTGCGTTCCAGGGGCTAAGCCTGCTTGTGGTCGGGACGTCGCACAGTGGGTACAGAAGACCGTCGAGGCGGCTAAAATTCTAGACGCGTTTTGAGCTCCAGAGTCGCTAAATGGGACTAGAATCGAACCTGTCACCAATGGATTCCTCGTTTGCACAGCAATCCATTGGTGGGGTCATACCTTCGATTCGAGTCGTATTTAGCGCGACTCTGGCGCTCAAAACGCGACCGGGATTTTGGCTGCCTCAACGATCTTCTGACCCACTGTGCGTTGTCGGCCCCAGGCCACAGCGGACAAATGCTCAACCACGTCCAAAGAAAAGTTAAAGGCCATGTAGAGCTATTGTAGAGTAAATGTAGTATTTTCGGGACACTTTTGCAGCGAGTGGGCCCAGGCGCGGATACAGGGGGGGGGGGCAAAGGGGTTTTTGCCCCCCCCCCAATAGCACTTAGATAGCCGCCTGAAAGGTAGGCAAAAAGTGCTACTTTGCCCCTGTAAGTAGGCAAAAAATGCTGCGTCCCCCCCCCCCCCAAAGGCCGCCTCTGGATCCGCCACTGAGTGGGCCGCACTGAATTTATGTAGGGGCTGTTTCCTCTGTCCGTCCGTTGGCCCTTACTGCGGGCACTGCTCGGCACTGCTTGGAACTGCTTGGCACTGCTTGGCACTGCTTGGCCGCCCCGGCGGCCGGGCCGGTTCCGACGTGCCGGCCGGGCCAGGATCAACAACCCGAGAGGGCGTCGCGTCGCGGCCCTGCGCCGCCCTCCTCATTCGGGCAGGTCGCGGGTCGCTCTGTCTCTCTCGCACTCCTACCGGGCGCCCCATGAGCGGGGGAGACAGAGCGGCTGTCGGATGGAGCGTCTAGTGCCGGGCCGGCGCGCAGCCTCCAGCAGTGCAGGCGGTCTTCTCGCCGTGACGTCACATGCCGCGTACCCCCTCCTTGATACCCGTGGGTGATTCCCATCACGTTGACGTCAGCGCGCGCCTCTTAAAGACTGCTATGTTTTGCTTCTGCCACGCCGCGCAGCGCAACTGCCCCTCTCGGTGATTGGTGATTACACACGAACCGCGTACGCGGTCGGAGCCATCCGCCATCTTGCTGGCGACGCAGAACGCATCTTCTCGGTGTGGTCAAATATTCGACCGTCCGTGTGAGCGTGTGTGACTCTGTGTGATCGCGCAGGACGCCCTCGCGTTTTTCTGAATTTCGTTGTTCCGCGTGTGGATTAATGGCGGGGTACGCAAACAGGTCTGGCGGCGGGTCGTGGTTGGCGGAGAGCAGCGCGTCCGGTCTGCGTCACAGAGACAGCGAGAGAGAGAGAGAGAGAGAGAGAGAGAGAGAGAGAGAGAGAGAGAGAGAGAGAGAGAGAGAGAGAGAGAGAGAGAGAGAGAGAGAGCGGCAGCGGCAGGCAGCCCATCCGCCCCAGCCGAGCGGCAGGCTGCCTGCCTTCCGGGCGCACCGCGCTGGAGCGGATGGGCTGCCTGCCTCTCTCTCTCTCTCTCTCTCTCTCTCTCTCTCTCTCTCTCTCTCTCTCTCTCTCTCTCTCTCTCTCTCTCTCTCTCTCTCTCTCAGCTTCCCACCGTCTGTCTGACTGGCATGTGTCCTTCCAATTTTCTCCACTTTCCTGTGGGCTCCTCCGCGAGCAAAGCCAACCCCTGGTTTATGGATACGCCTGTTTGCGAGGTGACGCGTTGGGAAATGAAGACACGGTAGAAACATTTTAATAAGTAGGTATCATTTATTAATATCATTTTAACAGAGGAGGAATCTCATTTTACGAAATGAATATGTACAGTATTTAAAACAGAGTTAAACGTAGGGCAGAAAACATTTCCTGATTGAAAGTTGTATGACCATTTTTACCATCACACATACATTGCCTGTGTCACACAAAAATAATTTTCAAATATATTTTCCTCTCATATATATTAGATAACTATGTTATATTTACAATTCATCTCACAGCATGCTTACTCTTTTTTCTGTATCCGACAAAATACATAACTAGGAAAAATAATCTCACATGATAGATTTCACCTTCTACTCTATTCTGCTGCCTTTTCAACAACGAGCACTAAACAATTTCCGAAAGCAACTACGAGATAAAAACAACAAAAAGGTTTTCATTTACGATCAACAATAAATATTTATATTTATCAAATACACACACCCACGCCATACTTGCGACCCAATGCAAAAAGACATATTTTTAATAACTCGAAACTTATAATCTAAATAATCGTTAAACCGTTTCTCAGCGTTCTTTAGTGTTCTTATCACCTACCCGGCGTGGGTACCTATACACAGCAATATCACATGTCAGGAGGTACAAAAATGGCGCCATTACCTTTTTGCATGGGGTCCTTAAGTCCAACATTTTCCGGCAGAAAAAAATTCAACCAACTCTCTCTCTCTCTACCCATTTGTGTTTGCGAAACCATGGGTTCAATCCTCTCGTTGAGGCGTACGACATTGAGAAATTTGTAAAAGTACAAATATTTTTAGTGCAGCTAATACCAGTTTTCGTATACTAGCTTCCGTTACAATAGGAATCGTGTGGCGTCATAACAAGGCAACCCTCGTCCGAGCTGAGGGCGGCTCCTGCAATTCTTTTTTAAAAAAATGCAAAATGCCCATATCCTACTCAGTCAGTGTTGGGACTTGCCTAGAAAACAGTGTCAAAGTCAAGTTTAATTTGGTGCTGGCCCGCTGGCTCAGACACGGACGAGCGTTTGCCTCGCTATGACTTGTTTCCGGCTCATACTTTTCCAGAACTACTTTTCCGCCCTTGCCGTACAGTACAAAGTGCAAATAGGCAATAACGAAGCCCCCCTCATGACCCGTCTTAACGACGCTTCCCAATTGAGCAAAATGGTGGAAGTAGGAGGATTCCTCTGCGCTAAGGACGGCCGAGACGACGCGCCGAGGGAGCGGCGTCGTCGTCGTGCTCATCATGAAGGGGCGGGCTGGGCACCCAAGCGGGTCCCGGCCCCACAGTCGCGGGGCGCACAGTGGGCTAGAAGACCAGCGCAGGCGACCAAAGTGCAGACGCGTTTTGAGCTCCAGAGTCGCTAAACAGGACTCGAACCAAACGTGTTACCCCACTGATGGATTCCGCGTTTGGTGAGTAATCCATTGGTGGGGTCTCACGTTCGGTCCGAGCACAAAACGTGACAAGAATTTTGTCCGCCTGCCGGCCTTTTGGCTGTTCCACTGTGGCGCGGGGTGGCGCGCTGCAGCGGTGCGGGGACGCGGCGCGCTACGACGAAGCGTGCGAGCCGCTCTCCAAAAAGGGAGGAAAAATGGTGTTTTCGTTTTCTTGACCGCGATTACTTCACGGCAAAAGCCAAAGCCGATGCCTAAATAAGTTACGATATACGAGTGAACTACTAATATGAGCGAGAAAACCAATCGATATTTTAATTTGTAGTTAATTTTGTAGTTGAACAAAATGAAAAAAAAAAAAAAATTACCGCACTAGGCGGGTGTGCCTGGTTCACTGTGCCTCAAAAGTTCAGGGGAGGTTGGTTGGGCACAGGGGGAAACGCGACGGCGCTCCGCGAACGAGTTCCCCGGAGATTGTTGGATCGGCGTGACCAAGGAGCGACTGCATGGTCGGGCTCCGAAAAGAACAAAATTCAATGACGCCTGTTTTTTTTGGCAACAATGTGGAGCAGCGCACTCCCGCGGCATGAGCAGGAGTGGCGATGGTACAATGACGTTGAGACGATTTGAAAGTCGCGAAACAAAATACAACAGATTCAACAGGGACAAAATCGAAAGAAATGATGATAAAGAGTAAGAACGAGAAACATATTTAAAATGAATATGGACTTAACCTAGCTACATACTAACACAGCCATTATGACTTTGAATGCTTGCACAAAGTTGCAAAACGTAAGAGTAAAATACTGAAATAAATCAGACGCCCTTAAAACAACCAAAATAAAAAGGTCTTTCAATTATTAAGCGCGAGAAAAACGAAACAAGACCTATAACAAAACAGCAGCAATAATGTGGCAAAACAAATTGGTTGATGCTATTTTGCTCTTGCTTTACCCCGCGGCCTTTGCCTACATCACAGCAAACGGAATGTGCGACGGCCGCTGCGCTACCGAAGTTCAGAACGATCAACTGCGAGAGATCACCTGACCAAAAATAGCTTTCCTCTTTTTCCACCTATATCGTGTTTTAGATTTACTTGGGGCTTGTTAAGGTATAAAATGGCATTCCATACCTTTCTTTTTCGATTTATTACTATTTTTTTGAGGGGTTCAGTCTTATGTGTAACGACTAGAGCTACAAAAATGAGGGAAAAGGTTTTGCCCCACTACTTTCCACGAGTTTGGCGCCACATTTTTCGTTCTGACGCATCATAACATCACACCCACCAAGTTTTTGCCGTTCCTAGCATAGCATCAACCTAACGCAACAACAGTAAGCGCCAACCGAAAACAATATCGGATCATCGGATCACAATCACACACGGCATTGTAAAAAAAGAACGGGGAACCGTTTCGAATTCCCACCGTATAAGACACAGAGAAAAAGAAACCAAACGCCGAAAAAGCGTTTCTTTTTTTGTTTAGTTGTTTTTTTGTTGATTTTTTAAAGAGAGGAGTGAGGGAGTCGGCCTGAACAAAAGCTCGCGGCCTTGACTGCTCCGTCACGTCGCGGGTCGCGGCTCTACAAGGGGCGCCCCGACGGGTCGGCGGCGTGCCTGGCGGTAGAATAGCTAGCCGCCAGGAGGGCGCGGTGGCCGCCCCGAGCCCGAAAAATAAATCCAAGGTGAAAATGAGGGTTGTCGTTTTGTCGCGGCGCCCTGCACTTGCCTGCGCTGCGCCAACATGGCGTCCAGCATGGCGTCCAGCATGGCGTCCAGCATGGCACGCGCTGCCCCTCGCGGACGGCCCCCGCGCAAAGGGGCGGCGGACCGTCGCGGCGAGACAGGCTGGGGCGGGGCGGGGCGGGGCGCGGCGGGGCGCGGCGGCCGCCTCTTCAAGGCGTGGCGATGCCGTTCTGCTGCTCGGGCGCGGCGGCTGGCGGCACGTCCATCACCGCCTTGCCCGCCACCAGCTGCTCCAGCGTCTCCTGCGTGGCGTGCGCCTTCAGGATCGAGTTCTCCAGCTCCAGCTGGTTGATGCGGTCCATCAGCTCGGCGATCTTGTCCTTGAGCACCTCCACCTCCTCGCGGACGGCGAACATGAGGTGGCTCTTGACGAGGTCCTGCACAGCGGAAACAGCGGCGCCGTGAGACACTTGGCTCCGTGAGGCCGACCATCCCCAGCACGATCAGCAGTCCAACACAGGTACTTTTTAAATCTATTTACTGCAATGTAATCTGTACTTGTGCGCTCGACGGACGGTCCATGCCATCCCAGCTCCACTTACCATTGCCTGCTCGATCTTGTTGTCGATGGCGACAGCGCTGGCACCCGAGGCACTGCAACACACAAGCAGGGCGAGGGTCAGAGACGGCTGTACACCACACCATCGAGGGTGCCGACAGCCAGCAGCCAGCGTGCTTGCCATTCTCCACGCCAGCCTGCCAGCGGCCCTGCAGTGAAGTCTCGGCTGGCCTAGGCTGGCCTAGGCTGGCCCAGCCCAACTACTGCTCCCATAGCGCGCCCTCTCCGGGCGGGCACGGTGTGCGGGGGGAGGGGGAGCCGCAACGGTGCATTTGCGGTTGCCTACGCCTCCGTTGACAGGGGCTCTGGGCAAGCGGCCACCCTGAGGGTGGTCGGGGGCTCTGGGCAAGCGGCCACCCTGAGGGTGGTCGGGGGCTCTGGGCAAGCGGCCACCCTGAGGGTGGTCGGGGGCTCTGGGCAAGCGGCCACCCTGAGGGTGGTCGGGGGCTCTGGGCAAGCGGCCACCCTGAGGGTGGTCGGGGGCTCTGGGCAAGCGGCCACCCTGAGGGTGGTCGGGGGCTCTGGGCAAGCGGCCACCCTGAGGGTGGTCGGGGGCCCTCACGCCATCGGGGACCCGGCGGCCGGCCGCTGCAAGGAACCTGTTTGGAGGCGAGGGTGTCTAACCTTGGCGCTCACCTCCAGCGCGGAACCCGCGGCCTCGAGGCGGTCGTCAACCCAAAACAATAACAAGCCAATCCGAGCGAAACGTCCCGGCGCGGCGCGGCGCAGGGCCCTGAGAAGCCCATCTGCCAGCCGAATCGCCGACTCATCAATACGTCAAGCTGGCCGACAAGAGGCCAGTGGGTGAGGACGCGAGGCGCACAACAAGGCCCTGCCTTCGGAAGGGTCCGTGACCCAGCCGAGGCCGTTCGACCATCCCGACGTGAGGGCCCGGCACGGCCCGGCACGGCCCGCCAGATATTGAGTTCCTCCGACAACTTTTACGAGATAAATCGGCCGGGGAAGGCGAAAGCCATGCAGCATTCCCCGGCCTGGCCCTCGGCCCCGCCTTCGCTCTGTCTCTCTCGCACTCTTGGGGCGTGCCGCCGCAGGGTTACCAAAGGAAGCGACAAGGTGCTGTTCAGAATCCCGTCCTCTGCGGAGGTGGAGGAGAACCCGAGCCTATGCTCACACACGCGACCTGGGCCAAGGGCGCGGCGTTGTTGTGCTTTCCGACCTTCAATTTCAGCTCGCGGGTGGAATCCCGCGGCGTTTCTGGTTTCCGCGGGGGGTGGGGGGGGGGGGGGCTGGACAGTGACACTCGCCAGGCGGACGGCCTGCGGGGCCCTCTGTCTATTTACACGGGAGTCCCGTTCTTCAGTCCACATCGCGGTGCGGCCTCCTCTGCCCCCGCCGCCACTCAAGGCGTTGCCAGGCCCTGCTTTATTTCCTCGGGCGGGCGAGGGAGGGGTTGGATGCTCGTGACGTCATTGTGAGGCACTTAGTACGACGCGAAAACAAAGGCTTGCCGGCGACGGCTTCGGCGCGAGGGTCCTGGGGAAGCTCCGTTGGCCAGATCCTTCGGAAGGCGACGCACCGGCCGGGCCGCCACCTCCGCGTCGTGGCGCGGCGTGGCGCGGCGTGGCTGATGAAGCCGCGGCTGGCCGCCCGCCAGGACGTCGTCAAACCGCGGTGGGCGGCAATAACCGCCACCAGGACGCCGCTAGTAACTCGGCACCCTGTTACCGAGTCCCGGTGCACAGTGGGCTAGAAGAGCGGTGGAGGTGGCCAAAATTCGAGACGCGTTTTGAGCTGCAGAGTCGCTAAATGGAACTCGAACAGAAGGTGAGGCCCCACCAATGAATTGCTCCCCAAACGCGGAATCCATTGGTGGGGTCACACGTTCGGTACGAGTCCTGTTTACCGACTCTGAAGCTGAAAACGCGTCAAGAATTTTGTCCGCCTGCGCCGGTCCTCTGGCCCACTGTGCGGTGGGGACGCGGCGACGCCGGCGACGCCCCGCGGCGGGTAACGGCCACTAAAGCAGTGCCGCGGGGGCGGAGCGGCGCGGCCACCCCACCACCACTGGGTACCGCGGCCTTGGAGAAGGTAATGAAATAAATAGGCGCTCTGGGCAGGGCCCACCTGCCGGGGCGCGGCGAGCCGATGGCAAGCCAAACCACTGCCAAGGCCGCGGCGTGCAGCTGGTGCAGCGGCTGGTGCAGCGCGGACAGGCGAGACCAACGGCTCCCCATTCGTCATGCAGTACAGTGGGAAGCGCCACCGTCCAGCCGCTGCAGCACATGTCGAATCGGCGCGGCGAGACACATCATTAGCATTCCGTAATGAAACTGCGCGTCGCGACGATCGGTTGCCGGATGGCATGAGCGGCAGCGTGCCGCGCGGTGCACCGATGAAAAGCCGAGAATGACCGGAAGAATGACTGCAGTACTGACTTGGCCCAGGTGCCCCTCCGAACGAGGACGTGTGACGGTGCGGGGCTGAGCACGGCGTGGTGGCTCAGGGACCGGCTGCGCGCCCCGCGCCCCATGGCCGACATAGGTCCAGCACAGCGTCGCGGCCCACGAACGGTCACGCACAAACTCGCTCGCTAGACCGGGGAAGACACACACACCCACACGCGCGCGCACGATGTCGAGTCCGCGAACACGGGCTGCGAGTCCTACACGCGTCGCGCTACTGACTGACTCCCCGCCCGCGAGGCGGCGCGCGGCGTCGGTGGCGTCGGGACGCCCCTGTTCCCCCCTCCGCCCCGCGCCGCCCCGCGCCGCCCCCTCCTCGGCCTCCTCGGCCGCCACGAGACACAGATCCCGGAGAGGGAGGGGGCGCGGGCACGTGGCGGGGCCGGCGAGATTATAATAATTGTTTCGTTTCACCGCGATTGCGCTGCTGCCTCCCGCCTCGGCTCTGCCACGCCAACCTGTCGAGCCTCTCGAGTGAAATTACTGCCGCTGCTGGGTCAGGCAGGCGGCGGGCTCGGGGCGGGCCCCAGCAGGACGCACCACAAGAAGTCCGTTGAGGCGGCCGATATTCGAGACGCGTTTTGGGTTCCGGAGTCGCGAATCGAACGTGTGACCCAACCAATGGATCGCTCTTCAAACAAGCAATCCATTGGTAGGGTCACACGCTGAACTCGAGTCCCATTTAGCGACTCTGAAACGCGTCTAGAATTTGGTCCGCCTCAACGGTCTTCTGGACCCACTGTGCGCACGGCACGGCTGGCCAAAATCTGTGCCGCGGCTGGCGTGGCGTGCCGCCCGGCCCCGGCCTGCCAGAGGCCGCCGCACGCCATCTCCTTGGCGGTGTCGTTGTTGTCGTCCAGGAGTCTCGCCCCCTCACTCGATCGTCGCGGCGCCAGTGGCCTCGTTATCGCCTCGTCTGCTAATTCGTTTATATTTACACGGCGGGCGCGGCGCTCCGTCGTCTCTCTCGCTCCCCGAAGGGACGCCCCGTGAGTGCGAGAAGGGCGGAGTGCCTCAGCGGGTGCGTCGGTGCCTGCTGGTGGCGGTGGACTGCGCACAGTGGCTCAGAAGACCGTTGAGGCGGACAAAATTCTAGACGCGTTTTATCTACAGTCGCTCCATGGGACTCGCATCGAACGTGTGGCCCCACCAATGGATTGCTCTCCAAACGAGGAATCCGTCCGTGGGGGTCACACGATCGATTCGAGTCCCATTTAGCGATTCTGGGGCTCAAAAACGCGTCCGGGATTTCGGCCGCCTCAACGGTCTTTTGAGGCACTGTGCTGCTGGCCAGGCCACGACCGACAGAGGCAGACAGACGCGGCCGGCAGTCGACTCGATTCTTGATTGAGCTGCAGAGGAGCGCCTCCTCGCGGCGGCGGCGGCTCTCTCGCGATATCTCGATGTCAAGGTCGCGGAGAAAGACAATCGAATGGAGGATCGGGAGCGGCCACATTCCGCTGTTCTTGCTGTGGCCGCCGCCGCCGCCGCCGCCGCGTCGCCGAGGAGTCAGAAGCCCAGTAGTCGGCCGGAGTCCGTCGGCGGTCAGCGCCAGGATGAAGGGGAGCGGCACGCCGCGCGACCTCATCCTCGCGTGGTAATCGTAAACAATTTGGGCGATGGCAGAGGGAGGGTTAGTTTGTTTGATCACCTCGCGGATGGTCCCCCTAGACCGACAACACTCGTGTTTTTGACGGTATCCAGAGCGAGTCACCGGCCGTTTAACTCGACTCTGTAATCCGGCAATCACTCTAAGCGAGCCGGGCCGCTGACACACTGCCAGCGCGGCTCAAGGTGAAGATGCAGCACACCGTGTTGGCACACCGTCATCTAGGCCTTCATTTACCACCGGAGATAAACCCAGCTACCGCGTTACAGCATCATGCTCGTTGACGTGTAACGTGGTGTACTCTGCGAAAAACAAGAATCACGCCTGGAATCCGTGCCGCTTGCGTGCTTTCAGAGCTTTCAGCGAGGGCTTTCGGGCCCACGCGTGACCTTAGCGCGGTGTCCGCAGCCGGAACACGGCCACTGTAAAACCCGCGGGCCTTTAACGACGCGACTACAAAAACAAAAGAAACGACACTGAAACAGACGCCGCCGCAGTAAACCATACTGCTCTAAAGTTACAAGGTCCGTCTTATCATTTAACGCCTGAACAAGTGCCCTTCCGAAGCGCGACCGCGGAACAGTGTGGGCGTGAGTGTACGTGCAAAGCGTCGGTCCCGTTTTTGTTTGCGAGTTGTTCTTTTTCTCGCCGTTGTTTTCGCCGCGATGCGAGACAGAGGCGAGGCTACCCGGCTGCAGACTGCAGACGCGAGTCGAGACAGCCGCACTGCAGCCAGGCGCGGCGACGCGACGCTGCATCCCGACCACAATAACTCAATCAGTTCGCGGATCGGCCGTCAATTCATTATCGGTCTAGAACATGAAGAAGTAGAGTCTGCCTGCTCTGTCTGTCTGCCTGCTCTGTCTGTCTGTCTGTCTGTCCGGTTGTCTATCCGACCGACCGCCAGTCTGCCGTCCTGGTGGTGTCTGTGATGCAACGGCCCATGGCAACAAGTGCGGCGTCCGCCGCGCGCCGCCACAGCCCGATCCAGTACAAAAATAAAGAATACTTTCCTATCACGTGATGAGAGTCCTACGCCGGTCAGAAGATGTTTTTCAAAAATACGCGTGGAGAGGTTATTGCCGCCCGGGCGGGGTGACGTCATCGGCGTCGAAATAAAGTGGCAGGGGTGGGGCGGAGAGCGCAGGAAAATAGAAAGAAATTTATTGCACGGCACGAAGGCGGGAGCGGGCGAGAAAACGGATGGGCAGCGGAAGCCAACTCTCGAAAACGCAGTGACGAATTAGTGGCGCGGACTGCCAGGCCGTTCTTTCGCGAAACGAGACAGGCCGAATGCCCGGCCCCCGGCCCCGCGGCCCCGCCCTCGCGAGGTGCGCGGCGTGCCAGCAGACCCGGTGGTCGGCTCGGCCGCGAAGCAGTGTTCGGAGATGAGTGACCAGTGGGCCAGACCAAGCCTCAGCGGGCCGGCAGCGGCGACAAGACGCAGGGCGCCGCACTGCTCGCTGGCACGGAGACAATGCGGCCGGAACGGGGTATTCTCGGCCGCCTTGCCGCTGCTTCCGCGCGAGCCACCTGGGCAGGTGCCGCCGTGCCAACGGGCCGGTCGAGGAAGGACCGCCGCGTCAGGACCACCCTTGTGAGTGAGTGAGTGAGTGAGTGAGTGAGTGAGTGAGTGAGTGAGTGAGTGAGTGAGTGAGTGAGTGAGTGAGTGAGTGAGTGAGTGAGTGAGTGAGTGAGTGAGTGAGTGAGTGAGTGAGTGTGTGTATGATTCACGTATGTGCGCGCACGAGTGTTCAGATTTTGGCAAGTTTCCGGTGACAGGCATGAGCACCAATCACTCGAGAGAGGTACGACGGGCTCGACAGCCAGTCACACCCTGACACTCTATTTCAACTCTCGGACCGTGCCCCCCCCCCCCCCCACACACACACACTGTTCTCACACTTGCAGCACACTCGTATCTATTTGGGAGGATCATTTCAAGGAACATTGGTAAAGTTCATGTCGGTACACCACCCACTAGTACGAGGAAACCTTTGTGCACCCGTCCTCCGCGAAACCCCTCGACACTTGGCAGGCGTACTTCTGCTGCCACCTGCACGCCAGCGCGGGGCGCACCGCACGCTTCCTGCCTCGCGCAGCGCAACGCAGCGCAGCCCCCGCCACCGGCAGCGTGGCTCGCCGCCGCGTCCGATGGGTTGCCTACCCCGGCCGGCGCCAGGCGCTGCTGGCCGAGCGGCGCGTCCACTCGACGCACCCGCAGCGTCTGGACGTGACGACGTGGACGCCGTCGCCGTCGCCTTGACGGCGTGCTGCCGCGCGCCGCCCAGTCGGCCGGCCGTGTACTGTGTCATGTTGCTCACACTCACACACACACACACACACACACACACACACACAGAGCTAGACGCGCCTAATTGCCCTCCATTTCCCAGCCGGCGCGACGCCGCGCGACGCTCGCTCCGCTCTCCGCTCGCGCTTGCGTCAGACCCGCGGCTGCCCGCGGCTGCCCGCGGCTGCCCGCGGCTGCCCGCGGCCGCGCCATGCATTCATCAACAACAGGAGTTTGATTCAGGACACTACGCTCTGTCTCTCTCGCCAACGGCGCGCGGCTACGGAACGGGGCGCGCCGGAAAAAGCGGAAGAGGGGGTGTTTGTTTTAACTCCAAATTTTCACCACCGATGTACTCATCGCAATTCGTGCAAAATGCCAACAATACGCCCAGACCTTCGGGGCAGATGGCCAGTGACAGACCCCTCAGTGTCCGGCACGCTCAACTCGCCGAAATAATTAATAGCAATGGCCACCGTCGGGGCCACCGCACTGTTGGCGAGGCCCCGCCGCGCTGAGATGTCGCTTTGCAAAAAGCCCCGTCCTTGTCCTGAGAGGAAGGTTTGGGTGCAGCGAGGGGGCTGGGCACGGCTGGGCCGGGCGCGCTGGGTTGGACGGCCGGTCGGGCGGGCGGCGAGGCGCGAGGCCGCGAACACCGACTGCAGCACGCGGTCCTGGCAAACAAGTCCCCTTGCACTGACTCACAGCACAGTGGGCCCACGAGGACCCGCGGGGCTCGTGCACGCGCTCCCTCCCTGTCACCGAGGACCGACGGAGTGGCGGACACCGGCGTGTGCAGCGCCGCGCCGCGTGTCCGTGCACCGCGCCAAGCACCGCGCCAAGCACAGCGCCACTTCGACCTTCAATGCCACCCTGCCCCTCCCCAGCTTGACCGCGCGGACCTGTTTATCGCCGGCGGTTTGAATGAGGTAGGCGCCCGCGGACGCGGTACACGACTCCTTGGGCCGAAATAAGTCGAAACATGTCGGAGGCACGACGGGGCGGCGCGGCGCGGCAGGCCAGCTAGCTCGCCCCGAACGACTAGGGGTTGGATCGCAGGAACGGAGCCGCGAACCCGCGTTGCTCTGCGGCTGCACTAAGAATAGCGCCAAAGGTTTGGTTGGACAGAGCGGCCAGGCGACCGATCAGCTTCGGCAGCAGCTCGCCAAAGCCACGACCATTTCCAATGGGATTGGGCGGGGACGCGCGCTCGTGTGTGTGTGTGTGTGTGTGTGTGTGTGTGTGTGTGTGTGAGAGAAGGAAGACGTGTGAGCGTGTGTGAGTCAGCCATTGGCTCGCGGCGAACGGGCCAACACAATGGTCCCAATGCAGAGCGGAGTGACGAGTGTCATTTCTCATGCCCTTGAAGGAGGCGCTGCCAGCAGAGAAGGTTGGCCAGGAGACGGCCGGCCCTGCCGCGGCCAAGAAAAAGCAAAAAAACAAAAAAAGGGGCGGCAAACACGGCACTGCACGACGAGCGTGTCGCGGTGTGGGTGTGTTCTGTGCCACGAAGAAGTGCGCCGTTCACAGATGTAGTGCAGTGTTGTGAGTTGCGATGTCACGACTTTCGTGTTTCCGGAACAGTCTCACCGACTGACTCAGCTCGAATTTACACCGATGCGCCCCGTGGCCGGGGCCCAGAGCGCATAGGGTTGTCTACCAAGGTTGTCTGTTTGACCGAAATCGTCCCCAGCGCGGCGTGTACGTTCATCAGGACCGAGGCGCACAGGGCTTGTCCCTCGCCCTTGGCCCGGGCCGGCCCCAGCCCGGGCCCACGCGCGCCTCTATACAATGTATCTCGAGAGGTGCGCCGCGGCACCTGTTTGCGCCGCCAGATAGCGCCAGCTATTTTCGGACAAAGTTGCGCCCTTTCGTCTTCACGCTATTTGGTTTTTGTATGGGGAGGGATCTGGCTGTCCCACCGCGCGGGTCGTAGCCGCCGCACAGCGGGCCAGAAGACCGGCGCAGACAGCCAAAACTCTAGACGCGTTTAGAGCTCCAGAGTAGTTGAATGGGGCCCGAACCGAACGGGGCTCGAACCCCACAAATGGATTCCTCATTAGGAGAGCAATCCATTGGTGGGGTCACACGTTCGGTTCGAGTCCTGTTTGGCGACGCTGGAGCTCAAAACGCCTCTAGAATTTCCGCTGCCGGTTGCTGGCTCGGCGGGAAGGGCGCAGAATGCCGCCGCACTGCTGAATCCGATTCGTTCCGCGGCTCGCTGCTAGGCTTGCCGCCGCCTAGGCATTCCAGAGGTCTACGCGTCGGAAAGCGACCAGCGCGGCGGCGAGGGACGCCGAGAGCCGCGGGCCGCGGGCCGCGGGCCGCGACGCTGCGCGAGGCGCGGGAATCCGGGCGACTCAGCAGCGGGGCCGCGGCCGGCGTGCCCTGCCCGGCCTGTCGCGGGGCGTGGCGGCGAGGCGCGCCGATGGACAAACACAAGGGGTGAACCTCTGCAGAAAGCAGCACACCAGCTGGGCAGCTCTGGGTGCGTCTGTTTCCCGTTCGAACATCAGCTCTCGGACTTTGCAGTCGGCGCACAGTGATCCACGCCTAGGATGATGCAAACCGGGGTACAAACCAGGTACCCTCTCTGCCTCTCTCGCACACACACGGGACGCCCCATGAACGCGAGAGAGACAGAGCGAGCCGGTTGGCGTGCACGGCCCGTCGCTTGCATGCGTGCACGCCGTGGGCCGCGCCGCCGCGTCTCGTGATACTGCGTGACGCGCGACGTCGCCGACGAGGAAGCCGGCCGCGCGCCGCCGCGTCCCCACAGCCCCCGCGGTCCCGGACCGACCTAGCTGCCAGCCTACCTGCCTGCCTGCCTGCCTGCCTGCCTGCCAGCCTTGCCTGCCTCGCCGCTATCGCAGTCTCAACACACTCAACCTAAACCGGCCAGGACGATTTCGGCGTGACAACGACACCAACAACGCGTAGGCAGATTAGGCTAACCCCGGTAGCGAGCACCAATGAGAGCCGCGGTCTCGAGAGGCCGGGCCGGTGATGACGCACAGTGGACAGGGCTAACAATTATGTCACATTTTTGGCCCCAAATTGGTATTACGTTTTCGTGTATTACGCGCAATACAGGGCTCAGGGTGTGACTTACGTCTCCATAAAGCACGGCGAGTCCGGCGTGGGGCTGCCCTGGGGGCTGCCCTGGGGGCTGTCCAGGCACTGCGCGATGGAGCCCTGCAGGCCCTGCAGGTGTTGCAGCATCATGGGGCTGCGGTGCCGGACCGCACCGACCATGGCCAGGCTAGCGGGCGCGACGGGGGGGTTGGGGCGCGGGACTGCCTTGGACGTCGTCGGCGACCTCCCACTAGGGTCCCACTTCACCGCCGTCCGCCGTGTTTTGTCTGAAGCTCTCGAGTCGTCAGCCCGGTCGCCGCGTCGCCGCCACACTGAGGGAGGCGGGCGGACGCGGCGCGGGCCGGCCTCCGCGGCGGGAGGGGGCTCCTGTACACTGCCGGGGCGGGGAGGGGAGGGGAGGGGAGGGGAGGGGAGGGGAGGGGAGGGGAGGGGAGGAGCCGCGCGGGTGGACGGACGCTGCCGCCTCTAGACGCCACGGCGCCGCCATCTGATACCCCCACCGGCTCGGGGCGCCGCCGTGCGACGGATGCACCTCGGCTGCACGCACGCGGCCTTGACCCACTGCGCACCTTGCGGGGCGGCGCGGCCCGGGGGTTGCAGCACCCCGGCCGCACCACCACCACGGCCTGCGCCATCACGCTCGCCATCAGTGCCGGTCGCCAGTCAGGAAGCAGTTCCTTGTCCCGGCCGAATCTGGCGACAGCCCGCGCGGTGCTTCGTGACGCGCTTCGCGACGACTACTAGGAACACGCGGCGCGACGCCGAAGCCCTGGGTGTTCGTTCCCACCTCGAAGCAGAGGGCTGGCTCTGGGGTGTCGGCCCGCCAGTCAGTCACCCAGGTCGATACATCTGGTGGAGGCCGACGAACCCCTGAGCCAGCACGACCGCGTCGTCGGCACGTCCGGATGGGGTGCGGGCAGGGCGGGGCGGGGCGGGGCGGGGTGGCGGCGGCATGGCCTCTCGAACGGCCGCCGGCGGCAGCAGCAGCATTGGGCCGCCCGCCAGCTTCCTCATCCCACAAACTTATCTCGCGTTTCACAACTTTGTGTGTTCCTGGGGCGAGCCGACCTGCCACCAACGGTCGCCCTAGAAAGTGCTCCCTTTGTCTCGAGGACGCCGTCGTGCCAGCGGCAGCCAGAGGCGAGGACGCCGCCGGGGCTGGCGCCTGCGAAGCCCGAGGTAGGCCACCACGCCCTGCACGGCGGCGGTGCGGAGCCAGGCGGGCTGGCCATTGCTACTGCTATTGGCGCCGCCGTCCGACCCGTCATCCGACTCCGGGACTGGTTTTGCCGAGGCTGCTTGAGGCCGCCGCCGTGGCGCTGCACTGCCACCGAGTGCACTGTGGTGCCACGCCCGGTCACGCGCGAGGAGTGCGGACGCAGGTCGATGAGGCGCGCGTGCTTTCCTGCAGCGAGAGAAGCGCGCGTCGCGAGGGACGAAAAAAATATAAAAAAAACACGCACAGGAATCAGTGCCCTATTTGCGGGCCAGTGCGGGATGGGGTGGGGCGAGGTGGGGCGGCCCTTCTATTCTGGTCCGCGACTGCTGATGGGCAGTGGGAGTTTCGCTGGCTGTTGGTGGCCGCGCGCTGATGGTGGCCCATGTGGGCATGCAAAATGAAGACGGACGCTGTCATCTGCAGCGAGTGGGGCACCCGGCCGGCGCGGTGGAGATCTAGTTCTGACGACGATCGTGCCCGATCACGGTAAAAAAAAAACGCGGGCCGCCCGAATACCGGACGTAAGAATCAAACCAACTCCCCCCCGCTCCAAGCGACAGAGCCACCACCGCGGTTTCAAATCGCGCCGTACTCGCTGGACTGACTTGCAGAAGACCGTCGCCGGGCGAGCAGACAGACAGATAGACAGACAGACGGACGTTACCGCCTCGGAGACACTCACCTGCAACAGACCAACAGAGGGCACCGTGAGCACAAGGCCACCATTTTTCCTATTTTACACTCTTTTTGCCTCAATTTTTTATCGGTCAAAACAAGGATTTGGGCTTCCGCCAGCGGCAGTGCGTCGTCGCGTCCGGTTCAAGTGTCACAGTGGACCGGTCTCGGCCGCCTCCTCCGCCGCCGCGCTCCCCCCGCCACTCCCACCGGCCGGCCCGGAGCAGCACCGCGCACCGTCAACACACCTACTTCTTTTTCGTCCGCGCGCGCTCGCCGCAGTGTTTGGACGCGATGTCCCCTTTTATCTCTCGGGTTCGTTCAGCAGAGATAAGTCCAAATCCGTGGAGCCGGCGAGCCGGTGACCGGACGGCCGGGGACGCGCAGGACTGCGTACAGTCCGCGCGACTGAACAGGTTGAGGAGAGGGGGGGACCAGACGACCCGGACGCCGGACGGGCGTTCGAAATCACGCGCCGCGCGCGTGGCGGGAAGGCGGTGGAGGACAGGACGTCCGCGGCCACGCCAGCACACCGCGAGCAGCCCGGCAGGCGGCTTAAGCACCAACCAATTATTTTTCCGATACGACACGCGTCCGTCAATAACTGTCGGTCTAACGACGCCCTTCCCTGCACGTTTGCTTTCGTCTATCCCGCCCTGCTCCTCCTTCTCCTCCTCCCCCCGCGGATCCTCATGCACCCCGCGCTCGCCCCCTTCCGCCTGCCCCACTTCTTGGGTGACAAAACACTCCCGCTTGACGACAAGAAGCGCCGGCGCGCCTCGCTGCGCGGTGCACAGTGCAACCCGTCAACACACAGCAGGCGGTCGCCACGCCGCCGCCGGCTGCTATTTCTATCATTGCCCGTAATCGCCGTTGGGATAATACTCGGTTAGCAGCAAGAGCCGATGTGTCCGAAACGATCAACAATAGGATTCCCCCCACCCGTTGCAGAGGTGCATCTCGCGCCAACGGTCCTTTTGAAATGCCCGAGTGGCTGGTGACAGCATTTCGCGTAGTGTGGCGTCTCGCGTTTTTTTTCTGCTCGATGATTGATGAGTGATTGTATGTTGGGCCTTCCAATCTCGCCAGCAGGCCCCCCGCTCCCAGTACAACAGCTCTCCACGTGGCAGAGAACACAACCGACAACAACTTGGGCTGGGAATAATTTAGTTGAGTTGGCTGTCAGCGGGTAGCAGCACCACGCCGGCCGCGAGAGCCGGTCATAGGAAAGTAAGAAAAATAAAATACAACATGGAGGAGCGACGCCAAACTTGTCGCCGGTTTTAAATGCCGCAGCGCTTTGTTCGGCGCTCTAGCACCAAGGCGGAGCACAGTGAACCAGAAGACCGGAGGAGGCGGTCAAAATCCTGGACGTGTTTTGAGCCCCAGAGTCGCTAAATGGGACTGGAAACGAACGTGTGACCCCACCAATGGGATACTCTCCGAAAGATGAATCCATTGGTGGGGTCACGCGTTCGGTTTGAGTCCCGTTGAGCGACTCTAGAGCTCAAACTGCGTCTAGAATTGTGGCCACTCTGCGCAGGTCTTCTGGCCGTGGAGGCGTGGGTACACACGGTCCGTCCGCGGCCGGCACGCGCCACGCGGTCACTCGGTGCCGGCGGCGTGCGCGTCGCGGTGAAGCAGTGCGCCATCATTGGTGGTGTGACGCTTCGATGAAACGCTAAGTAGGCTCGCAAGGCCGAGGCGTCCCCGCCTATCCCCGCGCACGCCATGCACACTGTCGCCGTGGCCGGCCGGCAGTGCGTCAGAGCCGCGCCAAGTGCCCGCACCAATGAGACCCGCTGAGGACCCCGAGTTCGACGCGCCCGTCCCACTGGGCACAACCACTCACGTGAGCATCGCACTCCACCTAAAGTATGTAGCGGCGCCCCAAGGTCGCGGAGCTGAGCTCCCGTCGGGCCGCGAGATCAGCGGGGCGGCGTCGCGGGTCGCTCGGAACGAGTCAACAATTGGTGCATCTCTCCACAAATTAGCGCCGTTTCCGCGTTGGTCATTGCGAAATGATTGAGTCATGCCATTCGTTTGGTGCGATAACTCGATTATCTCCAAGTCAATGGGGCTTGTCTTTTTTCTCTTTTTTTTTTCGCCCGAAAGCTCCGTTGGCTGGTCGGTGTTGTGGCAGACGATATTAGAAAGGGCACACACCACCATGTGTTTGTGGGATTTGCCTTGCAACGATAAGCACCGCGTGCACAGCGAAAAATGTCAAAACAACTCGAAGCCCAGAAAAAAACATTCTGTGCAAGGACCTACGTAAATGTTGATTGCGTGTGTTTTATTCTATTTGAGTCAAGAAGAGTTCACTGCGGTACATTTAAACCAGGAACAATTTTATGCCTATACCGGCCCTTGCTAGCCTTTGCCTCACGACCCAAGGGGAGACCGCCTCGCTCGGAAACACCACTGACATTTCACGGATCGCTGGAAACGACAACAGGGGCCTTCCTCGGGGTGCTGGGAGTGCGTCGGAAGCCGGAGCTATGTCGCGAACAATGGGGCTGAACCAGCAAGGCAGCGGGGGCCGCGGGGGCCGCGCCCTACCAGCCGTATCGTGTCCTGCGCATGGCTGTACGAGATACAGGTGGCGCCCCGGCTGGCGGAACAATGACATCAGCTCTATTTATTTGTCGTCGGCCTCCCCCGCCCCTTGCCCTTCTCACGAGGAGAGCGGCGAGCCCTTCTGTCTCCGCAATAGCTTCGCGGCCCCCCTGGCACGCGAGCCGAGAGCCCGGTCCTGGCAGCGTGCACGGCAAATGCAGCCTCACTGTACTCTGTCACCTCCTCCTGTTCTTTCATTTGTTGCAACCCGAGCCAGGGGAGAGACAGGGCCAGACCACGGCAGCTCCCCCCGGACGCACCTCGGGGCTGCACCGCTTGGCGTCGAGCAGGAAGGACGCCACACACACACACACACACACACACACACACACACACACACACACACACACACACACACACACACACACACACACACACACACACACACACACACACACACACACACACACACACACACGGCCCCAGCTCAATGAATGCACGACGACATGCAACGCGTCACTTGGCGCCATTTCCCGCGCGGAAAACTAATTAAAATTTGGCAAGCGCCTCCCTTCTCTCACTTCCCCTTGACGGAGCACCTTCACTGGCCGGGGCTGAGGAGGATGGCGAGGGGAGGCGGGAGTACTTCCGCCTCTGGAAAAGCTTGGCGGCGGCTCCTGTCGTGCTCGCACGGCCAAGCGGAAAGGGAGGGGGGGGGAGCTGGGGGTACCACTAGGGGGAGGGGGATGATGACCATTCGGAGGGGGTGGCTCGCTGGGATGACCTTGCCTCGTGCGGCGTGTAGGCCCAACCACCAGCTTGGCTGCACCCCCCCCCCTCCCCCGAGGATGGTGGCGCCACAATTCAAATGCAAATGGCTGCAACTCTGCTGGCTAACTCAGTCTGAAGCGCAACACGTAGCAATAAGTAAGGGGGCGCATCCGTCTCAGTCGGTGGAGGTGTCGGACCTTTGCATGGGCCCCCTGCCCCTCCCCCTGCCCCTCCCCCTGCCCCTCCCCCTGCCCCTCCCCCTGCCCCTCCCCCTGCCCCTCCCCCTGCCCCTCCCCCTCCCCTCCCCCTACCTTGTTCTGTCACCCGGCACGGCTGCTCTTGGCCGCCTGGAATTGAAGCCCTCATGTCTGCATGGGAAATGTCGCAATCTGGCCCGATGACCTGGGTAGCTGCCTCTCTGCGCCGTGGCTGGTGCTTGAGCTTAACTTACCGGCGGTTAGATGGGAGGCAGAACACGCGACAACACTACTACACCCAGTCCGGTTCGGGGATCGGTCCTGCACCAAATGACCTTTCTCTTGCAAAAATTTACGTAATTATTTTTGAATTGAAGTACCCCGACAATCTTGTATTAGGATGAGGATTTTATTTTTTTAGTCCAGACTCAGGTAACACTTCGCGACTCCAGGCGACCCCAAGGACCAAGCCGCGACACAAAAATATATTTCCAAGACCCAAAATGGGGTCGCGACCCCAAGTTTGGGAACTGCTGTCCTACACCCGCCCCACCACTACCCTTCGAAGCTGCTGTAATAAGGGAGCGAAAGCGTGTTCGTGTCCGTGCAGACGGCGTGCTTGGCCGCGGGGTCTGTGCGAGTGCCACTCTATTCATTGGCAGCCCGCGCTGCGCTTCGCGGCTTCGCGCGTCGGACTGGTTCAAGGGGCGTGTATCGATCCGCTGGCCTGCCGGGCTCTGCCGGGCTCTGCCGGGGGCAACCGGGGGCAGCCAGGGCGCGTGTTGCGACCCTGACCAGCAAGAAGCTCGGCGTGCTGCACTCACCCTGCCGCCTCGGCAATGCTGGCCCCCGACGCAGCCCCGCCGTTAACGGGCTGCCACCACTCCGCGTTGGCCGCCAGCGCGGCGGGGAGTGGCGGCGCGTGGCGGGCAGGGCGCGCGGCGGCGCGCGGGGCGCGGGGGGCCGACGGGGACGTGGCGGCGGCCGGAGCGGCGTGCGCGTCGCAGCTCTTCCTTGCTTGGCGGGCGCGGGGCCACTGCCTGGGCTGGGCCCCAGCCTGGCCCCAGCCTGGCCCCAGCCTGGGGGCGGCCGCGCTGCTGCCGGGGCGCCGCCGCCACTACTCGGCCGGGCCGCCCTGCGCTGGGAGGGCTGCGCCGTAGAGCCTAGGGCAGGGCGCCGCTCCGCCGCGCGCACCCCTACCCCTCCGTGGCCTAGTCTGCCGCTACCCCCCCCCCCCCCCCCGTCCCCACCCCCGCGCCGTGGCACGTGCGTCTCGCTGCCACCGCCTGAAAGGCGAGGCGCGGTCGAGATATTAGTGTTTGCCATTTTAATGCATTTCTGAGCAGGTAGGCCGGGCAGGCCAGGCGGGGGCCTTAGCGACGCGAGCACCGCCGGCCCCTGATTTAAATACTGATTGCTTTTCGGCGTGCTTGCCGAGGCGGCTCATGCTGCACGGACAGCGCGCTGGTGGTCGTGCTGGTCCACTCGCTGCAGCCGAAGGGAGGCAGCCGCGTCGCGCTTCGCGGGAATGTTTGAAGGCCGTGTTAGAATTGGTCCTCGGCTCGGTTCACGCTTGGGATGCGATGGCCCGGCTAGGGGCTTTGACCTAACACCGCGCGCTCCCCGTTTTTGGCGGGAGTCTTTAAACGCCTCGCCTGTCGTCGCCACGCGATGCGATGCGAGGGGTGGCTAGATCAAGGCCGCCTGCCCGATAGCTGCGGCTGCTTCGGCGCGTTCCTTGTCCCTGCGATTGCGTGAGCGGCTCGGCCCACTACACGCCACACCAGGCGGCCCGGGCGGCCCTTCTCGCGGTGTCGCCCGCCTCGCGTGTCTCGGGCGCCAGCGTTGTTGTTTGGAAGTAAACAAAGATCTGCGCAGGCCCCGCCCGTCCATCCTCCCCCGCCCTACCCCCCGCAGAGGCGCGCGGCTCGATAGAAGCACCGCACCCCACCACGCCCCGCCGCACCCCGCCACCCCTCCGCGCACTCCAAGGTTACGCAAGGTTCGAATGGGAGAGGGCGGGAAGGCGGGAAAAGGGATGCAGTCGCGCATTGGTCCGAAGGACCGCCTCGAAGGACCGCCTCGAAGGACCGCCTCGAAGGACCAGTCAGCATCCGAGCAGCAGGGTTGCTGTTGGCTGTTCTGCGAACCTCATCTCTGTTCGCTGTGCAACCCAATCACGTATCAAACGATTTTCCGCCTGGCGTTGCAATACTGAACTGGCGTGTTGTCTTTGCGCCATGTCAATTCATATTCCCCGCACACATACACTCTCTCTCACACACACACACACACACACACACACACACACACACACACACACAAACGCAGTGCGTAGCGCAGCGATGACGAGTTCCCACGGTGTCATAACGTGTTTGCTCTGTGTGCGTGCCTCGCATCGCACGCCTCGCTCGGCACGCCGCAACCCCCTCCCCGCTGGCCGCCAGCTCGGGCTGGGCGGGGGAACTATTTCCTCGACCACCTTTTATTTGCATTTTAGCGCCCCCTGGTTGGCGGTTCGCAGAAATTGGCGGCGCTTGGTGTGAATAAAGCTACGGACTGAGGCACGCCGAAGGCTTGTGAGGCTCGCCGGCGACCCGGAGCGCCTGCACGCCACCACCACCACCACCGAGCAGCCTTCATTCTAAAACGGCGCCCCCGGCCGAGGCCGCGGTGGCCGTGTTCCTGGAGCACGCCGAGAATGTCATTGACTCGGGGGGCGCGGCGCGGTCGGCATTCCGCCGTGGCGGCCCGCGTGACGGCGCGGCGTGCGGTAGGGACGCTATCAGCACCTCTTATCGCTGCCCAACACTGCTACAGCTGCAACACCACAGCTGCCGGACGGCAAGGCCGCAGCTTGCCTCGCGGAGCCGGAGGCAGGATAACCCGCACGTAAGTACACGTGGAGATCGAAAGCGCGAGTCCACCACAGTGGGTGGGGAGACCGTTTAGGCGGCCAAAATTCTAGACGCCCAGAGTCGCTAAATGGGACTCGAATCGAACGTGTGACCCCTACCAATGGATTCCTCGTTTGGAGAGCAAGCCATTGGTGGGGTCACACGTTCGATTCGAGTCCCATTTAGCGACTCTGGAGCTCAAAACGGGTCTAGAACTTCGGCCGCCTCAACGCTCTTCTGACCCACTGTGCACTGCATTCTCTGGACTGGCATATTAATCTGTCACGGGGCGCAAGCCGCACCTTTATCACCCTGAGGAACGAAGTGCGAACCTTGACCGCGACAGCCGGCCGACGCCTTGGCCGACGCCTTGGCCGACGCCTTGGCCGACGCCTTGGCCGACGCTGGAAGTATCTCACCTTGGCCGGGGTGGGTGCCCGCACCGGCAGGCCCTCCACTGCAGTCCCCTGACCCACATCGCGAGCCCCGCCCCGCCCCTTGCCAGCGCGATGAGCGGGGCGGCCTTGAACCCGCGGGCCAAGGCATTGTGACGACGGCCACGCCTCGAAGGCCTCGGCGATGCTTTGACCGGTTGGGGTCACGGCTGCCTATACTAGGGGGGGTCGTGTTTTCATTTTCGAAAAATGTGCAGGTCCATTGTTGTGTGTCCAGCAGGTGGACGCCGCTGCCGAGGTGTTGTCGGTGCACGAGAGAGCCTCGCCGGCTGCCCCGCGTCTGCCGCGTGTTGCTTATCGCCGTCATACTTTGCTTTATCTACAACCTCTCAGCGTCCTGCAGACAAGTCAAAACAGTTTTTTTTTTCTTGATCCGTGGCTCCCGAAAAAAAAGGCATTTTGAGTGGAGTGTGAAGTGTTGTACACTGCGCGCGTGCGAATCTTCGAGAAAAACAATTTGGCTGCCGGTTTATCGTGCTGGGTTTCTCGCGGGGCTTTGTTTTTCCACAGCCTTTGTGTTTCAACTCGAGCTCTTGCAGCGCGCCGCGACCGAGCAAGCAGCGTTGCGCCACAATCCGGCTCTCGATACCGCATTTCGCACACAATACCGGTCAGTGCCGATGTCGCTTCGCATTTCGTCATTTTGTTTGGCTCAACTTTCAACAGTATCGGTGCGACGATAACCCACCCCCACCGTCCTGCTCCTAACCTCCACCTGACCTGACCGAACCAGCACTGCGGAGTTGAAAAAGTTTTGAACGAGAGTATACCGCCGTGTGCCGCCAAACTGGCCGTCTTTCCTGACGTGACCAAGCAGCCAAGCAGCCGAGGGAGAGTGGCGCCCTGGCCGGCCCTGCCACGTCAGGCGCGGTGTAGGGATTCCCTCCCGATTCCCGACACGTGAAAATGACGGCAGCACTCTGCAGCAGGTGGCAGCGGTGGCAGCGGTAGCAGCGGTGGCGGCGGTGGCAGCGGTGGCAGCGGTGGCAGCAGCGGCAGCGCCGCACCCAGGCAACAATCCACTTAGCCGCGTGGCTGTGTGGGCGGGCGGGGCGGGCACAGTGCACCCCACGGTCTGCAGCCCGCGGTCGCCGAGCCCACCCACCCACGCGCCAGGACACCACAGTGCGGTCGGGTCAGCTCCTGGCGGGTAGGCAACCTTCCAGCAGATCGCGCACGGCTGTGTACGCGTTGCCTCCCTGCCAGGCGTCCCAGCTGCGCTAAGCTGCGCCACGCAGCCGCCGCTCGCCGCTCCCTCCCCGCCGCTGACATTTAGCGCTGCCCTGGCCAGTGTCGCCGCCCCGCGGGCCCTCGCGCAGGCAGGCAGGCAGGCAGGCAGGCAGGCCGCTCCCCTTCCGATACAAACCGGCCGGATCGTCCTCCACGACGGCTAATACGCCGTAAATTTCGCGTAATGGACTGCTCGGCAGCAGCAGGCGTCGCGATGCTGGCCTTGTCCAAGGACACACCACGCCCCAGCCGCGGCGTAGCGACGCACTGCGTCGGCCCGCAGCCCTTACGCCGCCCCGCCGCCCCGCCGCCGCAGTGGCGCGGTCCAAGGACATCTCGCCAGCACGTGTCTGCCCCGTGGGGTCGGGGGTGGGGGTGGGGGTGGGGGCGGCGGCTCGGTTCGGGCCGGGCACACCCGAACGGCGGGCACTAGGCCTGCGGGCCCTGCGTGTGCGTGGAGGAGGCTGAAGAGCCCCCAAGGGCCGCGGCAGGGCAGCGCCACCGCCCGCTGGCCACGTGGCACGCGCCTTGTTGGTTGTTGTTGCTGATGTTGTTTGTTATTTTTTTCGTTCTCGAGTCCGCGGCGCGCAGGACGATGGACGTGAGCGATCAAGGGTAGCCCCCGACACAAAGAGGGGCAAACGGACGGCGGGGTTGTCCGCCCTTGGGGGGTCGAAGGCAGAGAAGGGGGCGGGTTAAGGCTAGGCACGTGGCGGAATCATCAGGGTGGTCTGTACCGACAGCCCTTCCGCCGAGGCGGTCCAGCGTAGCAGCGCGCGGCCTTGGTTGAGGCCTCGCGGTTTGTGTATTGGGGGGCGGGCGGCGGAGGCGGGGAGTGGGTTTGTCGGGAGCAGAGTATCGGCGGAGCGGGCGGAGGGGGTGTCTGTCCTGGGGGGCGCGATTGGGGTGTCCGGGCATGCGACGCCGCGGCAGCGGACGAGGCGCTGTTGGATGCCAGCCAGCCGCCCACGTCGCCCTTTTCATTTATTTTTATAAGTACAAAGGGGATCAGGCATGGGCACGGTACTCCACAATCGGTACCGCAGTACTTTACCGGTACTACCGAAAAATATGGTACCGCGGTACTTTACCGGTACTACCGAAAACTATGGTACCGCGGTACTTTACCGGTACTACCAAAAACTATGGTACCGCGGTACTTTACCGGTACTATCGAAATTTTCGGTGCCGCGGTACTTTACAGGTACCTTCGAAAGTACCGACGGTACTTGACGTACCCACGGGTACCACGGACTCCATGCGCTGCAAACCGCTGTACAGCAGCGCATCCAACAAAAGAACTTGGAGGAAAAAAAAAAAAAAGAAAAAATGGGGGCCCTTCTCCCACCTCCCCACACAGTAGGGAGGACCGCCTGCAACTTCGGTGGATCGGGGGAACCGGTGCATTCCAGGCGGCGACCCCAGGGGTTCTCATCTGATGTGGGCCGGGTGAAGGGCGGGGGTTGAGAGCCTTTGGTTTTCGCGGGGTGGTCAGTGGTACCCACAGTGGTACCCCCGCTGTCCGGCGCTCTCTACCGAACATGCAGTGTGAAGGGCCAGCTTCAAAGGACTTATCAACTCCAAACCGACGAATCAGAATGGACCCACTCGCGACCAATTGCGAGTGGCTGGAACGACCGGGGATCGAACCAGCGTCAGCCGGGCTCTAGACGCGGCAGGGATGGAGCCGCAGTGAGCGGGTCATTCGAAAAATGTTGAGAAAAAGTGGGACTCGATCCGTCGACCCCGGTACCGGGAACCGACGCCTGTACCACCTCGACCACCACGGCCTATGATTAGGCCAAGTGATGTCATGTCTTTTGAACCGCACTCGGAGTGCGGCAGTGCGGACCGCACTCCCAGTGCGGTGCAAAGGCGTTAACATTACCCGCCCCCAATCATGAGTCGTGGTGGTCGAGGTGGTATAGGCGTGGGTACCCGGTACCGGGGTCGACGGATCGAGTCCCACTTTTTCTCAACATTTTTCGAATGACCCGCTCACTGCGGCTCCATCCCTGCCGCGTCTAGAGCCCGGCTGACGCCGCATCTACCATGAGCCGTGGTGGCTGAGATCGCTAAGGCGTCGGACTTGAACAGTAAGGTCCGGGGATCGAATCCCAACATTTCAATACATTTTACGACTGCCTCCCTCATCCCAATACGACTCAAACCCGTCGTCCGACACTCGGCAGACGTGCAGTCGTGATAGCGTAGTGGTCTGGATCATTTGTCGTCCACTATGCTTGGGTGTCTAAAAAGCAGTCCGCTTCGGCGGATTGGCCTCGGCACTGGTTCGATCCCCGGTCGTTCCAGCCACTCGCAATTGGTCGCGAGTGGGTCCATTCTGATTCGTCGGTTTGGAGTTGATAAGTCCTTTGAAGCTGGCCCTTCACACTGCATGTTCGGTAGAGAGCGCCGGACAGCGGGGGTACCACTGTGGGTACCACTGACCACCCCGCGAAAACCAAAGGCTCTCAACCCCCGCCCTTCACCCGGCCCACATCAGATGAGAACCCCTGGGGTCGCCGCCTGGAATGCACCGGTTCCCCCGATCCACCGAAGTTGCAGGCGGTCCTCCCTACTGTGTGGGGAGGTGGGAGAAGGGCCCCCATTTTTTCTTTTTTTAGCAGATGATACCTTCACACCTCACATTTCATTTCAACATACTTAAAACTACTATACACATGAAGGTGTCAGCTTGCTTTTACTATAGATATTAGTAGGAGCGGGCAGTAAGGGGCGGACCATGTCTGCCTGGCTGTCGCTCATCCGCGCAGCGGCCGGGCGTAAACAATGGCACCCCCTCCTCGCGCCTGCGCGGAAAATTGACAATCCCTCCCCGCCTGCCACGTCACAAAGGGTGACTCGGGCGGGCCTCGGCTCTGCTCAGCTCGTGCCGACTTCGGCGCCAGCTCGGCCTCGTTCGGACGATAGCGATGCAGCGCGGCACTGCTATAATAAACACACGACAATACCAAACGAATATCATCGAAAGAAAACCAAACGAGTATCATCTGCTTTCATTAACGTTCGTTGAATGAGATTTTTTTTTTCCTCCAAGTTCTTTTGTTGGATGCGCTGCTGTACAGCGGTTTGCAGCGCATGGAGTCCGTGGTACCCGACGGGGCATGCACTTGCGTAATATAGTCGTGTCGCTCAATCCGTAATAGTGCGCGGCTGCGCGCCCGCTGACAGGACCGACGGTACTTTTCGTTACTTTACTCGCAAATCGGTACCGCGGTACTTTACCGGTCCCTTTCGCGTCATCAGCACTGCGGTGCCGGTACTTTACCCAAAAAAGTACCGCGGTGCTGGTACCGCGGTACTTTACTTTACTTTCCTGCCCATGCCTGAAGGGGATTATAGCCCTCGGATATCTGTATTTATACGCGCGACCGCACGCTCGCGCCGAACGAGGCGCGGGCGTGATCGTGATCATGACCTTGTCAAAGCAGCTTGGGCACACGTGCTTGAACACCATCCGAAACTTTGTTCCCGGTGTCTGACGTGAATGTTGGCAGTGTCCACGGCATCATCATTGACTACGCGCGGCGCGTAAAGGGACGGGGAATGTTCGGTGCACTTGTTGTTTGTCGTGCCGACAAGACATGAATGGGAGGCACGGCGGGCGACACGGATGTGTCCGCCGGTTGTTCACCCCGCCACGCCTGAAGATGCCACCGGGCTGCCACTGCCACGCGCCACAACACACACGCTCAGAGAGAGAGAGAAAGAGAGAGAGAGAGAGAGAGAGAGAGAGAGAGAGAGAGAGAGAGAGAGAGAGAGAGAGAGAGAGAGAGAGAGAGAGAGAGAGAGAGAGAGGCACTCACGGCGACCTTGGAGGGGCGAGAGGTCCGAAACACGTGTCGAGGAGGTGAGAACGGGGGCCGCCCCGCCAGGTGAGGGCACTGCTTCGTGACGATGGTGGGCGACTGGCATTCGCAAATGAGGCCCGCCGGACAAGCTAGCAGCGCGCGTATCGCTGGACAAAAGCCCGGTCTTATCGAGCGTGTAGTGTGGCGCGGGTTCACACGGTGCCGGCGGCCAGCGGCGGCCCCTGCCCGGCCTGGGGGGCTGCGGGGGCCGCGCCGGGTCGGCAACCCTACACAGTATGCAGATCCCCCGGCCGCGCAGGCCTGCGACAGGTGCCGGAACAACAACAAGAAGAACAAAAGCGTCATTATAGACCCGGTGTCCGAACTGCGCCGGCCCTGACCGGCTAGCGCGCGGCATCACCGACGACAAGAAGTAGCCCCAGCCGCCACGCCGCCACGCCGCCACGCCGCCACCCAGCGCAGGTTCGTTCACTTGGTTGGCGCGAGTCAGCCACAACGACGCCTGCGCACGCAACAGCCGTAGCGTGGGGAGGGGTGCCGATTTCAGGCGGGCCTATCACGCGCAGTCAGGCGGCCAGCAGGTTCATTCCAGAGGGGCGCTCCTTGCTGTCTCTGTCGCTTTCCTGCAGTGCACTCAGCGAGTGTGATAAAGACAAAGCGCCGTTCGGAATCAGTCTGCTGGGCCCCCTCCCTGAATCAGCACCGCCTTTGTTTGTCCCGGGGCGCGGCTGCGCGGCTTTGTGCCGTCAGGCCGTCGGTCGGTGGGGTGCAAAGCCGCAGGGCGAAGCGGCGAAGCACAGTGGAACAGCCAGACGACCGTTAAGGCGGCCAAAATTCTAGACGCGTTTTGAGCTTCAGAGTCGCTAAATGGGACTCGAGTCGAACGTGTGACCCCACCAATGGGTTGATTGCTTTCCTGCATCGCCGCTCACCCCGCAGGCCTGGACTCGAGGCGCGCGCGCATCAAGCGCAAGGCTTGGCACAGGAAATCGGATCATTGCGACCATATGTGATTGTCTGTGTGGTCACTATTCAATCAATTTTTTCGAGAGTTTATTTCTCAAGATGCCGTTAGATTCCTGTTAAGGGGAGCTTTAGAGGAATCTTGGCGGAGGAAATGGTCCTGTAATCGGCATCACCACTGGTAGCCGTACTAATTTCTGAGTCCTTAGTCTATTTCCTGTGCCCATACACCTCGTTCTTCTTAAGCGCGGTTTATGGTGGCGACAATTGTGGCTAGACAAGGACCTCCGTCCCGTGGACGCAGGCTGTCGTCACCCAGGACCGACTACCAGTCACCGCCAGGCTACCGGGCAGCCTTCAGGCAGCCGCCAGGCAGCCGCCAGGCAGCCGCCAGGCCAGCACAGCGCTTCCGGATGGCGACCAGGATGGCGGTCTACTTCGGGAGGCGCGGCTCTTGCCTGCTGACCCAGTGCGGCGGCCTAACGATGTGGGTGAGTGAGGCCGCGGACAGCTTGGCGGACGTCGCGCAGGCCGTCTGCTGGCCGTCGAGACGACAACCTAACCTAACCTATCCTGAGCCGCGTTGTGCGGACCGGTCCGGGGCGGGCAGTGCGCCAAGGCAGTGCGCACGGTGCAGCAGCAGTGCGTTGTCGCTCTGTCTCACCCGCACCCCTGTGGGACGACGGGACGACCATCGAGATCCGAGAGAGACAGAGCGGCGTGACCGGCGGTGCAGCCGGCCGGGCCGCGGGTATTTCGGTGCGCCATGTTTGACGGACTTTGATTGAGAGGCTGGACGGTTTCCCCGGATAGTGTTGTTATGCACCACCCTGGCTAGACACTGAGTCGCAGAGTTTGTTGCACCGAGTCCCACGCCCCGACGGCCGCCTGCGTGTGGGCAGGGCTGCGTTGGAGTCGCGCCGTTGGTCTTGCCAGTCCGTGACGCAGCCCTGCTCGACGGGACTGCCTACGTTTGGAAGGCGCGGCGATACCCCGCGCTCGGCGCTTGTCCATGAGAAGCTTCTCGCGCCCCGCGTATGGACGGGGTGATTGGCGCTCCGCCGATACAAACTGCACACTCAGTGAAGCAAGTCGTATATGCTGAACCGACATGGTGTTAGGATTCCCCCCATTCCCCAACCCGCAAATTTCCATAAAACACCCACAAAACCCCTTAAAATCGCATAATGTCACACATATTCAAACTTGAAAGATCCACTTCGTGGACACCTTGTCGCTGTTTCGCGTCCCTATTTACCCGCGAGAAAGAAAAATATTTTGCGTTCTCCGTCACTGCGGCCTAAATATGGGGAAATGGTGAGACACGCACTAGGCCGTGAAAACAGTGAAGAAGGCGAATGTTTGTGGCGGCTTGGTGGCTAGGCGGTGTGGCGGGTTTGAATCCAACGCCAACCTCGTCGTAGGCCCGGACGGAGTGCGGCGCCCTGCATTGCCGTGCTGACGCCGACGTTCTGACGGGGTGCCGGGGAGGAGGGGCGTGGGGCGGATAGTGTTTACGCCGCGTCCGCCGCGCCGCCAAACACCGCGGCACGGCGCCGGGCGCCGCCGCACAGCTCAGCGGCGGATCAAAATCGCCTCGCGAAATCCGAATCATCGCCGCGGTGACCGCAGCGCCGCGAGAGAGAGGAATCGCGGACCGAGCGCCTGATCCGCCGGCGCGGCTTTGCGTCACCCGCTCTATCGTCTCCGGATCTGGGCGCGCGGACGACGGAGGAGAAGGACGACAACGAAGACAAAACGAGGGACTCAACAACAGTCGGAGAGGCGACGAGCACGACGCGATGCGTTCACCGCCGGTCATGTGCATTTTGCAGTGGACCGCGCGTTCTGGAAAAGTGATGCACTCGCGTCACGCATGATTGCAGGCTGACGCACTCTCGTACTCCATGGGGAGTGCCGCGCGGTTGCGAGAGAGGCAGAGCGACGAAACCTTCACGCTGTTATTGGAACTGCGTGGTCCAGCTGCTGTGTGACGCGTGGCGCCAGACGCGGCCCATTACTGGTTTATTTCGGGTTGATGCTGTGTCCGCTGCCCCCAGCAGGCGAGGCGCGGTGACGCACAGGGACCGCTGGAGCGCACGGACATGCGTCGCCCTGCGCCAGAGCCTGCGCCAGAGCAGGCGCCGGAGACCCTTGTCCGGGTGCTTCCGGTCGCCGCCGCCACGCACCGTGAGGACCCGCAGCTCCAGCGGGACGGAGCGCCGCGTGAGATCAATACCAGCCCAGCTTGCCGCCCTGCTTGGAGCCCTGCTTGGCGGGGACCAGGAGTCGATGGCCGAAACAGCGGCACCGACATGTTTGGCGCGTTCAGGCCGCACAGTAGGCCATTAGACCGGTCATATCATCATCATCATCATCAGCACTTGGGGGCTGTCAAAACTGTTGATGGATTTTGAGCTCTAGAGTCACCAACTGGGACTCAAACCGATCGTGTGACCCCACCAATGGATCGCTCTCCTAACAAGGAATCCGTTGGTGGGGTCGAACGTTCGTTTTGAGTCCCATTTAGCGACTCTGGAGCGTCTAGAGTTTTGGCCGCCTGACCCGATCCTCTGGCCCACTGTGCATCGCGAAGGGTGCGAAGGGTGAGCCTCTGGGCTGCATGTCGACGCACCCCGCCCCGAGGTTCACCTCCCACAACGGTGAGCTGCTGTCGCCGCCGTGCGCAATGGGAATGTCTCACAATGTGGCCTGCCGATGCAAGTCCGGGCGCAGCCTCCAGCCGCGGGCAGAGACACGAGCGGGGTCGCGAGCCACCCCCAGCCCCGGCCGAAGCCCCGGCCTGGAGCCTGCCACCATGCCACGCGTGGCCACGCGCCAACGTAAACAAAGAGCCACCCACAGGGCGGCACTGCGGCAGCGCGGAGCGGCGGGGTGGGTGGCCATTGGTGCGTACAGGACGACTTACCCGATGAAGTTCTTGATGAAGCAGTACACGGCGAACAGGGTGCGGTCGTTGTTTGGGTCCAGGGACTCGATGTGGCCCTGCAGGGGCCCTGGCCCGGCCAGAGGCGCGGGCAGGGGGGGTGTCTGCACCGGCACCGCACCCACCCCCACCCCTATCCTGACGCGGACGTCGGCGGTCGTCATGGTCCTGTGTGTAGTAGTGTACGCGGAGTGTTCGCTCGCGGCTGTGCTCGCCGAGGAACTGAAGTGAGGCAGACGCGCGAGGCGGGCGCCGCGGCGAACCAAGACGGTCTGGCCTAGGCGAGCCGAGCCGAGCACGGCCGTCCGCGGGGCAGCCGGGGCGTGCCGAGCCGAGCGCTCGCGACGCCCCACGCCGCGCCGCCGCGACACACCCCGCCCCACCCCGCCCCGCCACGCCCCACCCCGCCCTGCCGCTACCTGCCCAACCTCTCCGCCGCGCACGCGCCCTGCGATCGATGCCGCGCATGCCCCGAGGACACCAAGACCCCTGAGATGCTGGCGGATCCTCGCTCAGCATCAACATCGCGGCGCTCCCCATTGATGGCGACGAGGCGGCCCTTATCCGCAGCCTGCGGGGGCGGGGACGAGACCGCCCCTGGTCTGGCCCACCAGGCACCATGCAGGCACCCCACGGCGGCCCCGAAGGACACGCACGGCAGCGTGGTTGCGGGGCCGCGGAGACTCGCAGTCTGCAGGGCGGCGTGGGGTGCGGCACGGCGCGGCAACGAAGGGAGGGTCTTAGTCACTGTGTGCTGGCGTCGGCTATGGCGTTTGCTCAGCGATACCACTGTTAAGACTGTCCCCCGCATCCACGCACATACGCGCACGCGCGCGCGCCCACACAGACAGACACACACACACGCAAGTACGCACACACTCACACACACACACGACGCGCTTTCTCACGTGACCGAAAGCCACTCGTCGAGGCCACTGAGCAGGAAAAGCCGCCGCCTCCCAGAACAAGTGCGCGGCGCGGTCGCTTTGTGGGTCGCGCGGTCGCGCGCGGTCGGCCGGCGTCGCCGTGAGTCGGGCGGGCAGGGCAGGCGGACGCGCGGCCGAGCAGGGCCGGCCAGAAATAAGCCTTCCCTTGTTTGACCTGAAATAAATCTTAAAAAAAAACAAAAAAAAACAAAGTGGACGGAAAGTAGGTCTTGTCCGCCGCGGCGGCTGCGACACGGGGTTGTCAAGGGCCGACGAGGGCGCGGGCGGCGGGTTGGTCGGGACGGTGCCTCCCCCTCCCCTCCGCTAAAAATACAAATGAGTACAGCACACGCCCTATGCACACGATGGCCGGTCGCGATGCCTCCGACACGACAGAGGCGGGGGCGGACGATTAGAAAAAAAATAATGAGAAAATGGAGCGAGATTCCCTGCTTGAAGATGCCACCGCACCACTGTCACAGGACGTGGCCGTGTCCCTGACCCCAGCGGGGCCCCAGCGCCGCCCGGCCGGCCGTTCACTCTGTTTATGACCGCGGCAACTACTGCATTTTGGCGATGCGTAAACACACACGGCGGGCCGGGATAGTCTATCCGTCCACCGCGACGAGGTCAACGGCAGCCCGCAGTGCCCGCAGTGCCCGGCAGTGCCGGAGGCGACCGGGACGCACGGAAGATAGCCTGTGAGAACGGGGCGAACCAGGGCCGGACTCAGAACGCAGACATAAAGACAGAGCCCTCGCCACGGTGAGATCACTCCAGGGAAATTTTTACACCTAATTCACCAAAAACTTTTCCTTTTCAAACTTCTGTAGATTTAGCCCAAAATTCATCGAAATTCAACTGAAATTCATTTTATTTCCACACTGAAATTCAAATTCATTTCCCCCTGGCCTTTGCAGTGTAACAAAAATGTTATGTGTTTATTTTAAGCGTCCAATGTGCCGATGAGTTTTGTGCTTGACGGAAATGTGTGGAAGGGAGATCAGGGAATGAGCAGTCAAAGGGATTTGGGACGGGAATCGCAGCCAAGGAAGAAGAGCCCTCGACCCACCCACAGCTTGGTGTACGCTGTGCGTCGCCGTCACTCGGAAGCTCTCTCACTCAGTGCGGCAGCCCTGTGTGCTCCCACCCCTCTCTGGCGGCATGCCACGGAACTACATCCGCATGCAGACTCCCGGCCTTGGGCCGCCGAATAATGATGGCAATTACTCGATAAGTCCGCCCATCTCGACACGCGTCAAAATGAACCCAATCAGAGCTTGTTTATTGCTCGGTCTGCGGTGCATGGCGGTGCGCGGAGGGTGGGTGGATAGGGTTGCCAGTAACGTCCGAGCCACCTCCGCCGTGCATCGTTTATCATCAGCGCGCACTGCCACCAAGCACCGCCCTAACCAACGACAAAAGGCGTATCTTCTTCTGTCCTGTCCGTGTGGCGTGAGCTTAAAAAAGGCTTTGTTTTCTGTTGGTTCAGTTGGCCTGTCTGTCTGTCTGTCTGGGTCGGTGCGCACTCGTAATTAATATTCGGATATACGCGGGTCGCGCTGAAAAAGCGGGTGCCAACTAATCGGATACCTGCACACGGCACACGTGGATCAACAAGCACTGGCCGGCCCAAAGAGGCCTTCCCCACCCGTTTTTCGTTCGCGGTTTGGAATGTTTGTACACCTGTCCACTTCGCACGACACCGCCGGCCGGGCCTCCCCCACAGTTGTTCTACGTTCGTCGGGCGACGACTGACAAAGAAAAAGAAGCGACACCCGCTTTTAAAAAGCAGAAAAGAAATAAAAAGCATAAATAATTAGAAACGCATTGTGGCGCGTCCTCGCGAACCCCGTCGCGACGACGTGTACCTCAAATTAAAAATAACGGGACTTGAGGGGGATGGTGTCTGTCTGTCTGTCTGTCTGTCTAACTGTGTGTGTCTGTGTGTCCGTGTCTGTGCTGGTGTCCTCGGAACGGCAAAAGTTGACGAGACGTCCTGCCTCGCGGCCTTTGCCCTTCCCACTGTGCGGTGCCCAGGGGCCTAAGTGCACCGAAAGCGTTGATAATGACCGACCGGCCGCCTCGAGTATCGCGTGGACAGTCAACACAGGCAGTCAGGGACGCGGAGGTGAGTCACACACACCGCCGCGTGGCTCGTCGTCGTGGCGCGGCCGGCCGGCCGGCTGGGCTAGCGCTCGCGTCGCGAAGAAAGGAAAGGAAACAACAGCGCGCTGCGTTTCCTCACGCCGCGTCCATTTTGAATCGGGCCGCGTCACCCACCGGCGCGACGAGCACGCCCCGCCACCCTCACGACGTCACGGGCGCGGCCGACGGCCTCCTGGCCGCGGCGTGGTCGTCTAGTCACGGGCCTCGCGGCCTTCTTGACGGCGAGCAAAGTCGCCTCCGCCCCGACCGCAAACTCTGGGTGTCGTTTCCAGTCGTAAAGACGCGGGAAAGACTGCCGGTTTTTTTTTCTTTTGGGCGGGAAAAGTCCGCCTTGGCTGCGCGCTGCGCCGCGACCAGCAAGCGGAGGAGGAGTTACTGCGGGGGCACGGCGCGGCCCGGCCATGGCCCGGCCGGGCTGGCGACAGGGTGTCTGGCAGAGGTATAAAACAGTTTGAGCCGCCATGAAAAATAGAGAGGCAGCGGGCGAGCAACCAGGCCAGGGTGCCGTGTGTCTGCCGCGCTGCGCCGCGCTGCGTGGGGTGGAGTGTGGTGACTCTGCAGGGTGGTGCCGCCCCGTCTGGCGGCCGCGCTACGCTTAGCGAGGCCTGCCTGTCGCGATGAGTGGCGTGTCTGCCTGCCTGCCGGGTTCGCGTGCCCGGGCTTTGGGGGCAGAGCAGGCGGGCCCCGCCTAGATGAAGTGAATTTTCCATGTGATGTGACTCCATTCCACCCTTTCCATCGGATCGGACGTCGATGGAGGAGTCCAACTAGGGCAGCGTGTGCCCCGGCCGCCAGCCGTCTGTCAGTCCGGACATGCCGACGAGGACTAGACAAACACCACCGATCGGAATCATGGCGCGGCACAGTGGGCCAGAAGACCGGCGCAGGCGGCCAAAATTCTTGACGCGTTTCGAGCTCTTAAGTCGCTGAATGGGACATGAATCGAACGTGTGAACCCACCGATGGATTTCTCTCCAAACGAGGAACCGATTGGTGGGGTCACACATTCGGTTCGACTACCATTTAGCGACTCTGGAGCTCGAACCACGTCTAGAGCTTTGGCTGCCTGCGCCGCTCTTTTAGCCCACTGTGCGAGGGGTTCACGCCGAACCGGTCGGGCCTCCAAATAGGGCATAAACACAGCCGCCGGAAGTGGCGAACCGAACCGCGCCAAGCCGAGCCTTTCCGCGGCGGCTTGCGTGTCGAAGAGCCAAGAGGGAAACGGGGGCGTCCGAGTTGGAGAACGTTCCAGACCCCGTGGCCGTCGAGGACCGACCCAACGACCCAACCTCCCCTCCGGGAGGGATGGCGCGACTTGCATAGATTCCTCGCGAGCTGTCATGGAGCTGCCGAAGTCGCAAATTAGAGTAGCACCACCTGCATCGTCGAACGCTGAGACTGCATCACCCGCTCCCTTGTGTGGCTGGGCGTGAACCAGCAGAGGAACTGGGCCGCGCGCTGCGCCGACGGATGGAGTGGTGCACCGCAGCAGCGGCCCTCTGCAAAACAAACCATGCCCCTGTTCGGATCGAACCCCCCTCCCCAAAGCATTGCCCTCTTTAATCCTGCCCTCGATTCTCCCCGTGGCGCGCAACACGCAGCGAATGGGGATGAGGCCGACACGCGACGCGGCCGGTGATTGGGGCTGCAAGCCCCTTTCTGTCTCTCTCGCACTGAAGCGGAGCGTCCGGCAGCAGCGGTGTGAGAGAGACACTGGGTGGTGGTGGCTAGGCGCACAGCGAGGCCTCCGTGCCGCAATGGTGCCACCTCGTGCACCTCGCACACCGCAGTCTCGTGCGCCATCGCCGCGCCCTTCCTTATGGCTGCGGCGCTGCGGCTCGCCGAGGGCGAGGCAAAGGGGTGGCGAAGTGGTGGCGCCGCGGGGAACGCGAACCGGAAGTGGTGAACGCCCCGCGCGCCGCGCAGAACGCGCTTCCTCGTCCGGGCCGCCAAGGCCGCGATAGACGAGGCCGCCAGCCACCGCAGGACGGCGCACAGTGGTCCAGAAGACAGGCGCAGGTGGGCAAAACTCTAGACGCGTTTTAAGCTCCAGAGTCGCTAAATGGGACTCGAACCGGACGTGTGATCCCCACCAATGGATTACTCGTTTTAATGGTCGGTCGGTTCGAGTCCCATTTAGCGACTCTGGAGCTAAAAACGCGTCTAGAGTTTTGGCCGCCTGCGCCGGTCTTCTGGCCCACTGTGCGGTGTGGCAACCGCGGGGCGGGCAGGCAGGGCGACCCCCAATGACCTGGACCTCATTCCATATCGCGATCTCAACTACCTATCGTGTCGGATTGGCCCTGTTTCATTGACTATCCCCCCCCCCCACTTTTCACTCACTCACTCATACAATCACACACACCCTTTTCGGGTCAGGGGTGACTGCCCCTGCAGCAGGCCCCCTGCTTCACCCCCCCCCCCCCCCCCCCGCGTGGCGCGCGAGCAACAGTCTCCCCTGCCATGCCGCCGGTCAATTTTCATTTCACGTGCAGCAGTAACGACGTGAACAACAACGAAAGGCATCGCCCCATTTGCATAAGTGGCAACTTTCACCTCGCGCACCCCTGCGGTTCGTCTGTTCAGGCTGGGCCGTCGCGCAGCCACCACGCCACGCCGCACAGTGGGTCAGAAGACCGTTGAGGCGGCCACAATTCTAGACGCGTTTTGAGCTCAGTGTAGCTAAATGGGACTCGAACCGAATGTGTGACCCTACCAATGGACTCCTCGTTTGGAGAACAATTCATTGGTGGGGTCACACGTTCGATTCGAGTCCCATTTAGCGACTCTGGAGCTCAAAACGCGTCCGGGATTGTGACCGCCTCAACGGTCTTCTGACCCACTGTGTGCCGGGACGAGCAGATCGCGCTGGACGGGGCGGACACGCCAGCGGACGGAGGACTTCACGGCAAACTAGGCCAAACGTGACTCCCCCTTCCCCTCCGCTCCCCCGCGGGGCGCGGCAGGGTTGCAGGTACACGCCCCCTCTCCCCCTCACAACGGGCTGTAGTGTACTCTCCTTGGGCCAGTTTCCCGCATCAAAGCGTAACATATAATCATTCATTCATACGTCGGTGCCGTGCGTGCGCTCGCCCGCGAAAACCGCGTGTGGGCCAGCCCTGCGAAGAGTCCTGCGTCAGCAGCTACAACAGCCAAACGCACTTTTCTTTTTATCTGCTAGGTTTGACAGCCCGGTGGGCTTCTACCCGCGCGGGTGCGCGTCAACGCTACGCTCTAGAGGCAGCGGTCAAAAAGGGAAGTGGGCCTCCCAGGGTTCACACCGGTTCCCCTTTTCCGTTTTCCCTGACTTTTCCCTGATTTCCAGAGTCAAAATTTCTGATTTTTCCTAACTGTTTTGGGGAATAAGTTCAATACGTCGTAAGGAAGAATTTAGGAGGTATAAAATGCGTAAAAAAAGGTATGTTTTGCAGTAGAAACGATAATATTTATTCCCAGAGCAAAACGCATGGAGCTTACCAACCATGTGGCATCAAATTAATACTTTTCGAATTTTACCTGATCTGGTTGTGATTTTCCCTGACTTCCAGTGCCCCTTGTTTATTCCCTGACTTCCCTGCTCCACGCCTCACGTGCAACGGACTCGCCCCGCCGCCCGGCTCCACCAGTCTCGGCCGAGCCCCTGCCAACTTGGGGATACTGTCCCGCAGCACAGGCGTGCTTGCTGGTGGAAATAGTGCCTAACTTGCAGGCTGACAACACGAGAAATAACGGAACAGGGCAAGGAAACAGTCACTGTTGTATTGTATATTATTGTAATCTGCATTATTTACACATATACAAGTAAAATATCGATAGAAACTCTAATGGGTTCTCGGCAAAGTATTTGGCATAATTGTATGCACATAGATGAGTGAACACAGTTACAAGAACGCACTAATCACATATTACAAATGTTCATAATTTCCACTTAAAACAATCAATACCAAAAAAATGTACTAATGCTTGTCTGTTATGCTCTTCCAAGTAGTGTATTCTGCTCCATGACCAAACCAAAACAACCAGTCTTCACATTAAAACTTGGTAAAATTTGGTAAACCTTACACACACCTCTCACTCCCAGTGTTCATAGTTTTACTTCTTTCTCAATTGATGTCAAACAACTTGAGTTGAAGAAATCAATGGTATACTGGCAGGTAAAGGAACCTTTTCCACCTCTTCTAGTGCTCTCTGAGTGGGGTTTGTGGTCGCAGGCACCTGCGAAAAACATATTGGTCTGAATAAAACAACACCTTGAAATAGTCGAAGGCGACAAGTGAAACAAAACTCTTTCAAAACAGTTGGCATGACAAACGAATTTGCAGAATGAGAGGCAGTAGCAGGAAGTAGACCAGGAATCAACTAGGCCGATTTATAGAACACAGGCACAGGCGAGAGGTGTGATAAATTACATGCAGTGATTTGAATTTGTATCAGTTTCCTAATTATTATTGTTAGTTGGCAAGGCAGTTCAGGACCAGAAGACGACCTTCCGATGCTCTCTTATATTTGTGTGTTTTCGCTAAATAAACGAGAAACTTAGCACTGCATTAAATTGGTTGGTTGGTCAGAAACGGTCAAAGTGAGTTGCTACAACTACCCAGAAAACTGATAAGTTTCTTCGGTGGTTGAGACCAATTAAGAAAATAAAGACACCGTAAATAGATCAATGGTGATAAAACAACATCAATGTTTCAAGTGACAGTAGTACCAAAAAGTTGCTTTTGGTTAGAAAAAAAAAAAACTAAGAGAAATCTGTGGATTGTAATTAACTTAACACCGATAAACAAGACAAATAAAAGCAGTGTGTTCTATGAAACGGACAAGGACAGGTAGAGATTGAAGAGAGACTGAGCAATGGTCACACAGTTGCTGTAATGCATGTCTGTAAAATCGATTATAAATTATACACAGTCATATGCAGAAATGATGAAGTGAAAGCCTCCCCCAGACATTCTGGTCTGATAACTTTTCCTCAGTGTTTGGAAAAAATATGGTACATCAAGATGGAAAATTAAGTTAAAAACTGCCTTGAGAGAGACAAATGGTAATATTGACATATTCAAAAGAACATTACAAAAATTTATTTACTGACTAGATCACTTGGTCACCTCATTAAACGTTCAGTGCACAATTTCTTGAATTATTACATTGTTAGTTTGCAGTTTGCAGAAAAGGGGGGAAAAAAGCCAAAATTTTGTAGTACACTACCTCAGCCAGATTCATCATACAAACTAATCCTTAATTTGGTTCCTAGAAACCATAATAAAAGATGAAGACAACATTAGAGCTGTGAAGGAAAACACAGTATAATGGATGAAGTGAGTTTTTGACCACACACTTAGAAATCTTTAAGAGAGTTAAATGACACACCAACAGAGAATCACCTCAGCAACATGCTTTTAAAATGAAAAATGTCAATTCTGAGGGGAAAAGTGGTCCAAAATAAGAAATATGTGGTAGGCCATCATTGACATTTTATTCAAAATTATAAGGTAACACTTTTAGATATTTTCTTTAATTAAGAAAGGTGTCTGAAGGACTAAACAGACATATGCAAAGATTATATTCTGTGCTTTAAGACAAGCTGGTCAGTGATGAAAGAATGAGACAACATCTAACATTCCATTTCCTAGCAAAACTCTGCCTGACCTATGTTGACAAATTTAGACTGCAAGAAATGAAACATTCAGAACAGAAATTAGGACAATGTTAAGAAATACTAGTTGCAATAATGAAACAACAAAACTATTTTTAAAACAGCAACAACAACAACAAATTATATAAATGCAGACAAGAAACTTTCTCTGAAGAAAAGTTCCAACAGAACTGAGTAATTTTAACAATTCAAAATTTGTGACAGAATTAATGGATTCAAAAGTACAAGAAGCAGGGCATTTCAGTTTCATATACAGCCATGAAAGAATGTTAATACTGAACAAATGCAGAACCCATTCAACATGTTTAGAACAAATCCATTTTGTTTTAGTGGTATGTGACAATCAACAATGAATGATAATGATTATGATCAATGATGGTATATACCACACACGGCTATGGAATATTTGACACAAGTAAGAACAAGATGAAGTCTGGCTGAGAGAAAAACTACTAAAATTTAAAAGAAACTAAAAATAAATAAAGAGTTTTGCAGCTTTTCCTCTAATTACAGGAATTATGCACAGTAGTGGATTGGTCAATCCAAGCAGCCTCCAAGTATTCACAAAACAGACAGATAAAAATTATTTGGCATGAGTTAAGAAATGGTTCACTATACTCCCTGTCAACATGACGACTTCAATGCCAAGAGATTAGGATCTCTTGTCAACACTTTACAGGAACTTGTCAAGATAATTCCTACTGTATTCAACAATCTACTATATCTAACTCCAGATGATAACTCATAAGAAAAAGAAAAGAAGAGGACACACTGAAATTGAACATCCATCTCATGATCATAATATAGTGCTATGATCAGGACTTCAACAGTAAAAAAAAAGAAATGGAAAAAATGTCACAATATAATGTTCAGTTCAAAGGGGCACATCTCTCTAACTGTCCAATCAATCTATGCAGTTCAAGTTAGAAAACCCTTATTTTTTCAGTATCAAAATGCATTCCTTTAAGGTTACAAATGTCAAGGACGGGTTGACTTGAAAATAATATATTAAAGCTTACATGACCTCTGACAATATACCAATAATTTTCTATTCAGTGCTTGTGACTCCATTTGACAAAAAAATTGCTTTGGGGCATCTGCATACTTAGCAAGAATTTCCAATGAATCAGGAATATGATGACATAAGAATGACTACCTTACCAATACCTCACATCAATTCACACAGGAAATATACAATCATTGGGTTACCCTTTGTTACTTGAGTCTTAAAACTCTTTCTCGTTAAGTTTTACCACAGAGTGATTCAAGGCACACAGAAAATTCAGAAATGCAAGGAGGCAAGACACAGTCCCAAACAGAAAAGAGATTAAAATATAGGTTCAGGTACCAAGTAAACTATCACTTAGAGTTATTCACCTTTCCTGGTTCTTCATGGCCCTGATATTTTGGCTTTCCGTGAGTGAATGGTAGATACCGGTACTTAATCATGTGCTGAAACAAATAAGAATTTCCTTAGCTACCACATGTGCAGCACAAAAAAGTCCTTATCACCTGGAGTGTCAAAATAGGAACGTAAAATCACTCCAACTCACCTTAATTTGCCT
This sequence comes from Stenchaetothrips biformis, assembly GCA_030522485.1. NCBI lineage: Eukaryota > Metazoa > Arthropoda > Insecta > Thysanoptera > Thripidae > Stenchaetothrips > Stenchaetothrips biformis. The sequence continues at coordinate 10,699,708 of CM060090.1, read as the reverse complement.
CTTCATAGTAATTCCAAACAAGGTGAAGAAATACATTACGAGAATTGGCCAGAAGACAGGAACATTGAAAACTTCAAAAAAGGTACAAAATACTGCAATCAATGTTGATTTAGTGACCGAGTACCAAAATTTAAATTCTGGTAAGCGCCGAATGAAGGGGCGGAATTCTTCATTTGCCCGGGTCGGCAACTCTGGACCAGCATCATCTGAACACAAATTAGCATTGTAACACAATAGTACAGTGCATTATATAGCTGTGGACAGTTTGTGACTGTAACTAACTACATATTCATACCATCAAATTCCAGAGCGGGATCTATTCTTGGTGTGATGAATCCAACGAACAGATTAAGGTAATAAATTCCCAATGCATAGGTCACAATATACCAGCCCTAAAAATGAAGTTTGAAAAAAAAAGAGAAGTATATAGATTTTATTTATAGCTTATAATAACAACATCCAAAAAATTTGTTTTGCCTTTTAACATACACACCTGCATTATAAACACTCTGCCAAGGAAGAAGAATAGCAAAAAAATTGCAAATGCCCATCGTCCAATAGTGTGAGGAGTAGAATCATCGAGTAATTTTTGATATCTCTAAAAGGGAAAATAGAACACAGAAAAATCAAAGAGTTGAACTCTGTTTCTCAAAAGTTGTCAAGTAGAAATGACAGATTCAAAACATGTACAGACCTGCTGTAACCTTCTGAAAATTATAGTTGATTTCCTTTCAGACTGCGCTGTCCCACTATCTATGTCGTCCATCATTTTGCAAAATTTCTATTTGGGATCACTTTGCCAAGAAAGAATGATCTGAAATATTGAGAAAACAATGATGTAACAAAGTAACTCTCTTTTGTTCAAAATCACAACAATTGCATCATTCATTAGAGTTAAATCACACGAGTGTTTCAAATACACTTTATTTTGGACCCATACAGACATTTAGGAAAGGAAGTAGAAAGGAAATAGTTGAGAGGATTGAATAAAAATCCTGTTACCACACAGTAACTCGGGAAATGAAGATATAAGAGAAGAAGAAACTGATGAGATGAGGTTGAAGATAAATTGCTTACAACTCTATGATAAGAAAGGTAAAATGGTTAGATAAATAGAACAGCACTAAATTTGACGTCCTTTCTGTGGCAAGAGACATTGCTGGGAGAAGCAAAGTAAAATTTCAAAACCGATAACGAGAAATAGGAAATTTTTCAGATTGAGATATGTTTTTACTTCAGCGTTCCCGTCAAATTCTCACAAAATAACAAAATAGGTCCTAACCAAGAATACTGGTAATGACTGTCACGGGTTATTCAACATCTAAGGCAAATGAATCCTCGGACACGGATACACTGCGTCTGAGTCTTGACTATTTACCTCAGTAGTTGAGGTCCGGTATATTCTGGTGCAATGACTAAAAGTTGTCTGAAATCATGACTGAATGAATTATTTCAGATCCACGTCAATCGGATCGGATTTCTGCAGTAGAAAGTGAATGCCAACACTACTTGAACATTTTCAGAGGGCTGTGAAATGTACGGGGGGGGTGTAGCCAACTGCTAAATGATATTAAAATTACTTATGGAGTTCAAGGATTTATAAAAATACAATTTTCAAAGGAAAATTAACTTTTTAAGCTACAGATAAACAAGCCAGACAGATTTTATGTAAATGATCAAAGATTTATCTCAAGCAATATTCTATGTCATATTTGCAGTGTTGTCTTCTGCCTCAGGTCCGTCAAGCAAAGAGTTTTATGCATCTGTCCGGCGTCTTGGAAACGTTGTGTTTTATCAAACATACTCTTCACACCCAAAAACATTCCTTTGCATTTATGATCCCAGAAATTTTTCCTCCTTAACGCTCGATAAGCTCATCCCATTTTCTTCTAATTTTACACGGTGGCACCGGCGGCGCGCATCTAACTTGACCGACCTCCCCGCCCCTCCTACTTGCTGCTGCTGTTGTCTGCTGGAGAACGCCATCGCCTAAGCCCAGTTTCAGCAGGAAGTTGCAGTTCCTCCTCCATCGGGTCGGGGCTGTGAGAATTTAATTCATTGTCTTCATCTATGTGCAACGGTGAGAATCTGAAGAAGAAGAGGCGAAAATGGGACATCAACTTTACAACATTCCTGTCATCTCCTTGAACCTTCGCCAAGAGGAAACTGTTCACCAGATTGCCGATGCTCTAGATTATTTGAGTGATGTTGTTAATGATGTTTTTGGAAGAATTGATAGTCGCATTGCGGAGAATAGAAACAAGCTCCAGCAGCTCAGCCGAAGAACTTCTGTTGCTAAGGCGAAAATTGAGAAACTAACTGGAAGTAACAAAGCGACCAAGGTCTTTTCCAGTGCAAAATACCCAGCTAGTGATGCACGCAAAGATTACCAATCAACATTCAACCCACCGGCCACAACAGAGTTCAGGAGCCATGACAATGTCATCAAAAGCAAACAAGAGCCTGTGGATGGCAAGGCACCTCAAGAAAAGTTGCAGTTCTACCATGTTAAAGTGGGATCGAAGGTTCGCCGTAACTTGGAGGTTGCTGTTGAGGAGGGACTGGGTAGTCTTCCTCCTGATATAGATTCAGTTTCTTCTCTATTGTTATTCAATACATCTGAAAACCCCTACAAACGTTATGTGCTACTGGATCCGCTTGGAGCTGTTACTAAAACACGCCAGTCTTTGGAGGATGAAGGGGGCAGTGCCATGGATGATGCTCCAATGTCCATTGCTCATCAAGAGCGCCTCGAGGCTAGGTCTGGGGAAAACTTTTTCTACTCTCCAGGAATGGGAGATGTACCTGACATTGATGTTCCACTTGACCTTCCTGACCTCCCTGGTATCGCTGATGACCTGCGTTACAATATGGACTTTGGACTGTCTATTGCACCATCCGTCACTACTACACCTGCTATTCCAGAATTACCAAGTCTAGTCCCTGAAAGCCCTACGACCCCTTCAAGTTCTGGCTTTTTCTCCAATGAAGCACCCTCACGTGCAAGTAATTGGTCAACAACAGAGTCTGCACCTGCATCAAGCGCTCCACCTCCCCCACCTCCGACAAGTGCACCTCCTTTACCTCCACATATGCCACCGCCACCACCGCCACCACCGCCACCTCCTCCACCACCTCCCCCTCCACCCCCAGCACCAACCACTGAACCCTCAAGTGCACCATCAGCTGAAGAACCAGCAGCTCGTAAACCAGTCACTGCTCCAGCAATGGACTCTCGAGCAACGCTTATGGATGCTATCCGTAAGGCTGGTGGCAAGACCAAGCGGTCGGTGGAAGACAGAAAAGTGGAGGCCAAGAAGAAAAAGCAAGAGGAGAAAGCTCAGGGTGGTGGCGACCTCATGGCTGATCTTCATTTGAAGCTGGCATTGCGGCGAAAAGGCATATCTGGCGCCAACAAATTGCCAGAAGGGTCTGCAATGGACAAAATCTCATCAATGATACCTCCTCCTCCAATCAAGGAAAGTGCAACATCTACTTCTGCGACTGAGGAGGAGGATGATTGGGATTAATGTGACAGTTTTTGTAAGAATTGTGTGCCTTATACCGTCTTTTGCATTCTGTTGGCCAAAAGGGTTCTGTTCTCTGTATTCTTAAGACTTTTTTCTTGTCATTAATGTAATATTAGTATTTTTATCCACATGCAATCAGTGGAAAGGATTCTATGTGGTTTACAGTGATACAGAAAAAAGAATGTTATAAGTAGTTTATTATACAAATTTAATTTTATCACAAATATTTTTTGTTAAAGTTTGTATTTTTAAAAAGAAAAATAAAGTAAAATGTATGGAATACATCGCAGTTCTTTCAAAACGAACAGACTTAAATAGGGAACTACCTAAGATAATACTGAGATAAAAAATTGTTTACAACAGGAGCTACAGCTTCCACATTCTCTAAATGAAGGTGATGCTTTCCAGGCAAATAAACAAGTTCAGCATTTTTAGCAGCTTTAGCAACAATCTTCCAAGATTGGTCAAAGAATTCCTTTGTAGAAAAATAAGGCGAGCCCTCTGCTTTGATGCACAAAATATTAGTCTTTATCTCATGACAGTACTTGAGTAATTCATCAGCCGACCATCCTGATAATGAAACGCCTTTCAATCTTGGATCTCGTGTTAATTGATATTTACCTTCTCCAGTTTTCACACTTCCCCGGTCAATCAAAATTTTGGCACATTCTACAGTGTCTGGTGAAATTGTTGAGTTTAGAACCATTTTCACAAGATCTTCATATAGGTATGATGGAGCAGTAGCCTTTGTTTGAAGATCTCTCCTGATAAACTCATCAATGGTCTTTCCACCATCCTTAATGTACTTCTGTGGATTCAAAGGAATGGGAGCTAAAATGTCAATTGTAATCAAACTGTCCACTTCCTCTGGATAGATTGCTGCATACATGAAACAAGTCTGACCGCCTAATGAATGGCCCATCAATGAAACACTTTTCCATCCAAAGTGATCCACTATTCGTCGCAAGGCCATAACAGCTGTCATACGGTGGTAGGGAAATCCATGAGGAAAATGTGAAGAGTAGCCATGACCTGGTAGATCGATTGCCAGAACTGATGCCTTGGGAGAAATCGAAGGTACTAAGCGATCAAATGAATTGGCATTATCCTGCCAGCCATGAACAGCAATGATAGGCTTCCCTTCATGTTTGTTCCACCACTTTCCTGCACAAAATAATAATGAACAGTAATTTACATAATAATAATAATAAACAGACAACAATAATACAAAATAAGAATGCAACATTTACCTGCCACATGTCCCCAAGGTACAGGTACTTTCACCTCGGTGTGAACTCGCCTGAAAGATGCCACCGCAGGTAGCTGCTCGCCAGTCAAGGTGCACAGGCTTTTGACGGTGCGATACATTTGTATTTAAGAAAACAGGCAATCTATCAGCTTCAACTCCACAAATTATCCTGTACCCTCGAACCACTTTGCGCACTTTGCACCTCGCTGATAAGGATATTTTCTTCGTTATGAAAAATTTCAGTGTCCTCTTATCCCTCCCTAGGACCTCTCCTATTCTAATTTTGAATAAAGTCCTAGTTTTGATTGGTTTTGAAAAGAAGGAAGTTCGTCTGCTTCTACTTCGTCTGCTAATAGTAATTCGCAGTAAAGGTCCTACCTGCGAATAAAAATTTGGCCATTCATAATTCATTCATATTTGTATTCATTTATTCATTCAAGTGAAAACAAACACAACAAACCAACACAAACAAAAACAGGCTCAACTCAAACTTCAGAGAAATATACCTCGTGTTTGGTAGTGAATAGCTACCATATAGTTCAGTTGTGACGTAGCATAATGTCATCAGACGAGGATGACTACATGTCAGCTGCCTTCATTGTTGATAGGTGTGTATAGGTTAAAAATTTGGTTCTTGGTTTCCATTGGTTTCACGTTTCACTTCTCCGAGAATTCATTGCCAATTTATCCTGATTCCAGCCCAGCTCAAGATATAAGGCCTGGTCTCCTACACAACCGTAATCAGCAACGCTCTCATGACAACTACAAGAAAAAGCAAGTTCAGGATGCTGAGTCGAGAGAGAAACAGCAGCCAGTAAGGGTGATCGAAGCACAGCGAAGAGAGCAGGGATTACAAGAAGCTTTAGGAGCTAGCAACAAAGGTTTTGCTTTGCTCCAGAAAATGGGGTACACACCAGGCACAGCTATTGGAAAATCTGGTATGTTAAGTTTAGCATAAATTTCTGTTGTGCCGTTCACACCTTTGTTCATGGTTTTGTCTGATTTGTTACAGGCACAGGGAAGGTAGACCCTATTCCTTTGCAGCTTAAAAGTGATAGACAAGGACTTGGTCGAGCTGCTGCCATTGAAGAACTTAAAGAGGCTAAGCGTCAATTCAGAGCTAAGAAACTATCAGCCAAAGGAGCAGAAGTCAGTATAGAGCAGTTTCGTGCTCGGATGAAACAAAAATCTGATCAAAGATTAGTGGAGATCGATCTTTTCAAAAGCCAGAAATCTTGTCATCAACTTGATACTGATGCGGTAAGTTTGCAGGTTGCAGCTTTATGCATGCACGCACCTCAAAATAAAAAAAAAAAATCTTTTGCTGCCTTTATTTACAATGTATCTTTTATTACCTTTGTTCCTTAGGGTTTGAGTAAACCTGATGAATCTTGGTTCTGGCCAAAAATTAAAGCTGCCAAAATGAAGAAGGTTGACTGTGAAGAGGAAGAATCCGAAGAGACCTCTTCTGATCAAGGCACTTCACTTAGAGCTGATTCCAGGGAAGAGATAGAGGAGGAAGAGGATGAGGAAGAAGAGGAACAGGATGACGAGTTTGAGGTAAGTGTTTTGCTTTTTGTAAAATAAAAGGATGAGTGAAAAATTGTGTTATTAACCCATTATATTTTGTTTATTTTGTCAGGCATCTGAAAAGTTAGAAATGCTGACAAAGTACTTAAGAAGATCATATAATTACTGTGTATGGTGCTGCCTTAAATTTGATGATGAAAAAGATATGCAAAATGAGTGTCCAGGACCAACAAGGGATGATCATTAGCAATATAAGTATTATTTCCCTCTCTAGGGATATTGTTCCAACAATTTCATCTTTTGTACCTGAAGTTATTTATTTGTCAGAAATAATAAAATCAAACACATTGGAGTTTCTTTTATTCTATTATTTACAAAAACCGAATTGCCAACATACATGACTAATTTTCATCAAATAGGAACATGTCAACTGACTGACCATAATCTGCTGATAATGTTGAACTAAGTTGGTTGCGAGGAACCCATTTGAAATCTTTAAGGGTAGGACTTGATTTAAGATCACCACCAGTTAGATATGCTTTATAAAAGAACACCTTGTCACCCTCAAAACCCACTTTTTCTCTAATAGCCTTAGGATACTTAAACTTATAATAACCACATGGTGCATTACCATAAAATTGAGCTTTCAAATTGGGTCCACAATTTTCTCTCAGAACTCTTTCAGCTGCCTGTCGCATAGTCTCCCCTTCCAAACGACTACCATAGGGCAAAACCCAACGGTTACCACTGTCCTCACTCTGAACAACAAAAATTAATGTACTGTCCAGGAGTCGATGCCATGATTTGACATCATTCTTCTTATCTGCTTCTGTTACACGCGGTTGCAGCGAAAAATTTGAAAGTTCTGCTTTCCATTCATCTTCCCAATCTCTGCGAAGCTTGTGTCCAACTTTCAAAGATCCATCAGACGCCTTGGCATCCTTAGACTCTTTAATTTGTTGCAAGTGCTTCAAATCCTTCTCAATTTCAAGCTCCCAATCACACTTCCAGGATGTTTCTTTCTCAATTTGAAATAATAAGTTTTGCACCTGTTTCTCTACATCTTTCATCTCTTTGTTAACAACGGGCTTCCGTTGCAGACAGACTGAGGAAACAAGGTTCCACTTGCCCCCTTTGGAAGAGGCAGTCGTGCTGTGAGTGCGACCAGGTACGCCCAGCACCTTGGTTGAGAGATGCCGAAACATTCTTGATCTGTCAGGAGTGATGTACGTTGAAATGTGACAATGTTGTTTATAAGATGAGCCGTGAGCAGTGCAGACTGCAGACGATGTTTGGACTTTTGAAGCACGACGAGCGATGCGATTTCTCACGACAAATGATTCTTGATCAGCTAGTACGTCTCATGACGTGCACCTGCTGCCCGAAAAGGAGTCAAGTTTTAGTAACGATTTCTTTAAAAAAAACTCAGATGAGCTTTTGCGGATCCTAACCTCTGCGCTCCGCCAGTTGTGTTTTTTCTGTTTCAAGGTTGGCGAGACCCTTTTGGTTTTGGCCCTCTTTCTTTTGTTGATTTGGTGTCGAGAAGGTGGTGATGGTGGTGGATTTGAGCGGTTTCATTTTGATATTGATGCTGGATTATTTTGTTCTGACGATCTGATCGCAGTAGATAACGGCCGAGGAAGTCGAGACACGCATTTGGTGAGTGATTAAACCGTTCCAATCATGACTGGAACGTGAAGCATCTTGCTGAGTAGTGTTTGAAACTACGTTTGACAAATAACCTTAATCTTAGAAATGAAAAACCTGGATATTTGACAATCAGAAGTTCCAACTCTTCTTGTTGTGTTCCAGGTATATGTTATCGACTGACTGCAAAATGGCTGAACTTCGTGACCAAGGAAAAGATTGCCAAAAGATGAATCATGTGTATGCTATCAACAGTGGAGTGCTGTCATTCCACCTGTCCCTGTTACCCAAATTGAGGACATTGACACACATAGATTTGTCAAATTGTAAAATATCTCTATTACCAGACGCACTGAGTGATTTAGTTGCCCTGCAATCCTTACAAGCCTCAAACAACCTGTTGACATGCTTGCCCTCAACCATTGGCCAGCTAAAAAGTTTGTCTAGACTTGTCTTGCCTCAAAACTTGCTGACAACTTTGCCTGATTCCTTTGCTGAACTCCAATCATTGGAATATTTAGACTTATCACACAATCAACTGCAATCAGTGCCAACTTGCTTCAAGGTACTGTATTTCAGTGGCAGGATTTAATTTTCCCCTAAGAAGGTGCCTGTATACTCAAATCTTTTATTGCAGGAGGGTGTTGTCAAAATCTCGTACCTGGACGTGTCTCACAACCACATTGAAGACTGGAGCATTGGGCCCATGTGTGGACATGCTTTGAAATTTTTGAATTGTTCCAACAATTGTCTGAAAGCCAATCCAGCTTGGCTGTGGTGTGACTTTTGCCACTCTTTAGAAGAACTAGATCTCAGTTTCAATTTGTTTTCCAATGCGTCTCAGGTGGTGAAAAGTTACAGCTTGTGGCGGACTGGCGTGACTGTCAGATTGAAGAAGCTCAGGTTATACCAGTGCGGTCTTTCTACCCCTCACATTAATCTGCTTCATCCGCTGAAAGTATTGGAAAGACTTGATATAGGAAATACCACAGATGACAAGGCTGTTGGCATGAAGAGGAATGGTCGCTCTCTAGACAATTTCATTTGGGAAATTTCGTTTAAACCATTTCAATGCACGGGTGTGCTCACAGAGTTAATTTTATGCGGACTTGGTTTGTCTACTTTACCAACTGACATAAATTGCCTAGAAGTTTTGGAGATCCTTAATTGTGATGCGAATAGACTTCAGTGGCTCCCTGATACATTTTGTGAACTATCCAAGTTAAGAGTGGCTGTTTTCTCAAATAATTCATTACTTTACTTACCTGATGAATTTGGAAAACTTTCTAATTTAGAAGAATTGCTTTTGGATTGTAATCAGGCAAGTCATTAGAATTTTCCTATATGTGGTTTATAATTGCTAAGATTTTGCTACAACTCATTCATTTAAGGTTCTTTTGTGATTTCCAACAAATTCTCTCGTTACAGATAGGAGAGCTGCCTTCTTCCTGTTCCAAACTCCACTGTTTAAAATGGCTGGATCTGTACAAGAATCACTTAGAAGCTGTGCCATCTTTTCTGGAGGAGTGTCTTAGCAATCTGACAGGGGTGGACTTAGAACTCAATTATTTTGATCCAATATCATGTGTAAGTACCATTGATATTAGCAACTTCAATGTCTGTTACGTTTATGGTTGCAAAGTAGGTACATAATTTTATCAACTTTTGACAGTGGACTCATTCATCAAAGCTTTACACCTCCTTAAAAGATGCAATGCACATTAAACTGCATGTAGGTGCTAACAATGGACTGATTCGACGCTGTGGTCTCCAGAAATCTGATGCATACAGTGATTATTCCAGTGATTCTCGTATGTTTGGCTCTTTTTAATATCACATTATATATTTCATAGTTTTCCTGGTACTTATGGTTTAATAATTTTCACTCAGGAGCTGATGGACTTGAACTCAGCGACAATGAATCAATAGGGTCTGACAAGGACTCGGAAGATTTTTTGTAAGTACAAAGCTTGTGTGATGAAATTCATTCTTTGCTAAACAAATACTTTACAAGAAATTTTTTTATACTCTGTATCTTATGATTGCTCAAAACATTTTCAGAGAAAGACCACCCAGTACTGATGTTGCCCATGACAATGATGAAGAATGGGATTTGGATGAAGGACTGGACGATTATTTTGACCCAACAGGTATGTAAGATATTCTGCAGTATTTTGTTTTCTGCAAAAGTCGTGTTTTTCCAGTATGATTTTTATCATAATTGTACATTAACTTCTTTTCTAGTTCAACCATCAAGAACTTTGCTGTTGATGCCAGCAAGGGCTTTAATCATACACGAAGTGGTTCTTCATTCAGGTTCTTTTTTACCTTCCGACATTCACCCATCTCCTTCAATCCGAGCCAACAAGAATCCTTTTATTCCAGATGATGGGCAGTTTGAAGATGCTTGAATTTAAATCCTTCCCCCCCCCCCCGTTTTTACAAATTCCTATTGAAGGATATTTTCAGATATGTTTTTTTTTTCCTTTAAACCACAAATGTTTTAGAAAATTTGTGTCACTTTGTGTTAAGTTTGTGAGGGGTGAGCTTATATTGCTGTTTCAAAACATTTGGGATCAGGATGGTGAATCTTATATATTTGGGGTAAAGTGTGTGAAAACAGTATTATATTTTTTATTGAACTACATGGTTAATCAGCTTTGTGTTCTTTACACTTGTACAATTGTTTTTTGAAAACAAATGGGCTGTTCTGATGAGTTCTGTTTTACATGTGATCTAGAAAGTGATATTTTGAGGAAATGAGTCTCGTTAATGAAGGCACGTGTATGTGATACAGCATGTTTTGTGGTGATTGAATAGGGTGTGAAGCCCCTCATGTTATCTTCAGAAAATAATTTTATTTTGCATTAAATTTAATCATTTTTTCTCTGAAAGCAATTTTTTTGCCTGTATATATCAAATTAAGTTGTATTTTATTTTTTATAAAGTATTTGGCATTTCTAAATGGATGCCAAAAAGTGGAAAGTGATTTGTCACCACTGTTGTTGTAATAAACTCTGATTGTATGATTGATTATACATGCCTTGAGTGTCCCATTACTCCATGCCGGTCCTCAAAGACCTCGATCCCAGAGACGCGAAAGCGCGTCAAGGTAATTCACTTCAGCCCCAAAATAAAAGTTGTCAAACGGGGAGGGCGCACACACACGCTTTTTGAGCTTGAGAGTCTCAAACCGAGAGTGTTACCCCACAGAGTTTTGACCGCCTGCCCCGGTCTTCTGGCCCACTGTGGGACGGTGCTTGAGCACATCCAGTCCGAACGCTAATGTCTGATCCCACCCCGCCTCCCTGCGTCCCTCGTGACTCGTAACGTGCGCGTGGCTACGCGTGACGCGACGCCGTCCGTGACAAGGTGTTCCCGGGCGCGCCACGCCACGCCCCGCCAGCCAAGGCCGCCTCGCTCGCTTTGCACTCCGTCCGTGACGCGGCGCGCGGCGCTTCTTTCATTTCTCTAAAACGGCCCCCAGGTGCGCGGCGATGTGAAGCCGCCGCCGCCGCCGCCGCCTCTCCCTCCCACACCCCTCGCCGCTCCGGGCGGGGTAAGGCTCTCCCACCAAACGGCACCTGTTGAGAAACACACAGTGCCAAGAAGACAACCCGCCTCAAACTGAACCTGCGACAAAAGGAAGAAAAAAAAGGGCCTTGCCGCCGGGCACTTACTGTCACCCTTAGCAAGGGGACGGGGCGCGACTTGGTCGCTGCTGAGGCGGCACACAGTGGGCCTGAGGACCGGCGCAGGCGGCCAAAACTCTAGACGCGTTTGGAGCTACAGAGTCGCTAAACAGGACTCGAACCAAACGTGTGACCCCACTAATGGATTCCTCGTTTGGACAGCAATCCATTGGTGGGGTCACACGCTCGGCTCGAGTTCCATTTAGCGACTCTGGAGCTCAAAACACGTCCGGGATTTTGACCGCCTGCCCGCCCACTGTGGGGCGACGGCCCGAAGCCCCTGCGAGCTCCGAGTTAGGCCAGCCCGCCGCGCGCCCGTGTGTTGCGGCCAGGCATCTGCCGTTCCGCGGGCGCTCCAGCTCCATCGAGCGAAGAGTTATTGCCATTCCTTTTGACGTATGGACCTCAAATGATCGTACGCCTTGGGTGTGGCGACTTACAGCGCGCGGTCCTTGTTCCACGGGGTTTTTTTTTTTTATTTTGCTCGCAAAGACTCGTTCTTCTTCGATTTTTTTTAGAGGACCTCTCATAGTATCTGCAGAGCATTGGGACGGGATGGTTTTCTCAAGCAGACTGCGAGCAATTTTGTTCGAGGCTATTTATTTTTCTCAACCACCTTGCGAACATACTACGATATGACTTTCACATACATAGTTAATTAACATTATAATAGTAAAATATACACATGTACAATATTCTCGAGGAGCATGCTCTCGAGTCTTAATGAATATCAGGCTTGATTGTAGTCAGAATTGAAGAAAAACGCCGACAAACGCCTACATCGTGTAGAAAACAACACTGTCCAGAGAAAGAAAATCGTAATGGAATGCACAAGGAGTATATCATGACGCCGCAGCAAGAGAAACAAATAACTTAGAAATAATGTAACAATTGAAATCAGGAACAAATTACGCGCGGCTCCAATCGCACATCACCAGTATAATGTACACTCTACTCATAACAGTCATTGAATATACAGTTATCAACACAAATAACTAAGAAAAGTACAAAGAAACATCAATAGATCTTTAAGTTTAAAATTTGTTTTCAAACGTGATTTTTTACACTTGTGTTAGTTTATTTTTAAAAGAAAAATTCACAAAGTGCAAATGTGCAACACTAATAATTGTATAAGAATTAACAAGTGTGGCAGGATTTGATATCGTATCACAATGTTTGCAGTGCTGTTTTAAGTAGTCAACGTGCATATATAACGTTACAGCTAATGTGTGCTCTTAATATTAATATAAAAAAGATCTTTTATTAAAAAGATTTTGTGTTGGTGTGAATGTGTGTGTGTTTGGAGTGCAATCGATAGTTACTCTCAATATACATTTATGGGTGTTGGTGCAAAAGGGTTTGTTTCTAATAAGAATACAAGGGAAACAAATGCAATTAGTCACCGAAAAAAAGAATTAAGCAACAATTTCAAACAATATTTTTGGAGTAGGCGAGTTACCACCTTAAATTAACTTTCTGTGCTGCTCTCAGAAACCCTTAACTGGGCCTTCCCCGTTGAGGGGGACTATTCATTAACACTGTGTAGAGCAGAGTTACGGACCGATCAAAACGAAGAGAAACATGTGTTTTAAATGAAAGAAAATAAGCGACATTAACTCCGAAGCCGAAGTATAATTGATGAGACTCTAGCGAGGGAATACTACGAACACTGAATGTTGCAAACGAGTTTTACCCCCTATTGATGTCATTCATTGCACATTGAACCACAGTTTCTTTTTAAATCCACACAGATCTCAAATAACATTACTGGCTATGAAAAATATTTCGACTTTGTCAACAACAATCTAGGCCTGATAAAGCAGAATTCTTCCTCGCAGTCTCTTCTTGTAATTTAGTGAACCTTTTTGGTTGCTTAGGCCTTGTAGCGCGTAGTTAAGATAAACTAAGCCAAGATCGAGTTTGAAGTCACAAATAGAACAAACAATGGAAACATCTTTAGTTTTGGTCTTAGACGGTCCGAGCGACAAAAGTTTTGACAAATTTGTCACCCGGTGCGGCCACGAAGAGGGCATTTGGACGCGATGTCTATTCCTTCGATACCTCCTAACCATATGCGTGTATCTGCTTTCATTCCTCCGCAAATCCACGTATCTGCAGCCGTGTCTACTCAAACCCGCTTATCTGCAAGCGCGCCTAGTCAAAACCGCTCATATGCGAGCTCCCCAAACCTAAACCGCTTATCTGCGAGCGCTGGTTAGGTTATGTTACCCCTCATATTTATACTAAATGCAGTCGGTACGCAGAGCCTTCACAAGAAATCTAGTGTCGGGGGTAATGTTGCGATGCCGACTAAGAAGTGTGTACCGTTATTTCGCTTTAAATTGCGAAGATGTGTCTGCAAACACCTACCCAAGATTGGGAGTTGGCCGCGCGTATTTCAGACAGATGAGCGGTTTAGGTTTGGCGCGTTTGCAGATGAGCGGTTTCGACTAGGCGCGCTTGCAGCTAAGCGGGTTTGAGTAGACACGGCTGCAGATACGTGGATTTGCGGAGGAATGAAAGCAGATACACGCATATGGTTAGGAGGTATCGCCTTCTTTCTTCAACACGAGACTCATTATTCCCTAAAATATAGCGAGCGGCCCAATGAATACTAAATCCTTTAGGTCCTTTTTATTATGAACGGATTCACTTCTCAGCAGCACCAAGGAATGCCAATCAGGTTGCGCCGAAGTTCGTTGGACTTCCCTCGTATACCTCTTGCCAGCATCTTGTCCATGAAAGGTCTCCGAGACTCTGATCCTCTTTGTACTTCAACACGAGACGGATATATTTGTGCGAGACCTCCTTTTCTCGTTCTTGGTTGGCTAACATATTGTGCTTTCTTTCCTCTTTGTCAATAAAGACACCCGGTGGCTCAGGATGGCACGAGTGTCATCTTCCGGGTGTCTTTCTTGAGAATCAAGCGACTAGTGCCTTACTTATATTCGTGTCGTGGTTGAAGTCCAGCCTCCGGAGGAAAAGAACGACGGAAAAACTTCATGTGACACTTAAACAAAAGCGACAAAAAGTACTCTCACTATAATGAATTTTGAAATCAGCTTTTCTTAAACTGAAAGTTAAAAATACTCTCCATGGCAAAGCTCACTTCCGCAGATTCAATCAAATGCTCCATTATTTTTAGTGCATTATCACTAACAGATAGTATGCGAAAAGAAAACTCTAGACTACAAAGACTTGTTTAAAATGTTAAATAATTTAACGACACTCATCAAACTCATCTAGGGAATCAGTTAGGGCACGCCGATTCCAATTATCTAGTCAAGCACACTTACTCTCTACAGCATGGCTAGCCAGCTTCTACACAAATAACAATATATTTAACTAGTAATATTATATATTATGACATTAAATAATTTTATATACGATATAGTAGTTAAGCAACACGAGTCCTTACTTCATTGAATCTGCATCTTTGAACTGTACCACGCAATCTGTTTGTACTTTTGGCGCGGAACCGGATCCGGTATGACGAATACAAAGGGACCACCGTGCGAACCCCGATCGTAATGCCCGCCGGCTTGGTGACAACACTGGCGAGGATACAAACACACCGTAGGGGACACAACACCAGAGCAACCACGTGTGTCTCTGCGAGGATGCGGAGTTACGTTAAACAGGGCATTTATCGCGTAGACAGCTTACACAAACCTCCGCCTAGACCACAGCTAAAAAGTCTATTTTACTCAAAATAAAAGTGCAATGCATTTTTTTACAGTTGTCTCAAAAATAAATTTTGTATCTCACAGAAAAATATATGTGAAGTATATGAGTGTTTCAAATCTACGTAGCTACTAAGTCTAAATGTCCCAGATTTTAAAGGAGCGATTCAACCGCAGCTATGTTGGACTTTCTTTGTTGTAGCTCTTCCGACTCCGAGTTCAAATATCAATCGATTCATGCAGTTAATGTCTTGGTAGACTCGCGGCATTGCAATATGGAACCAAAACAATGCGATGCTAATTTAAAGAAAGTCGCGCGCTCAAGGTATCTCTCTCCTTTCATATAGTTATTTTTCTTTCGAGATACGTAGGCCGTATTATTACAATTTGCATTACAGAATATTAATTGAAAAAAAATTTCACATTTCTCATTTATCACAAGAACAAATTCAAAATCAACAAACGAGCACGTGAAACACATTCTAGGAACAGTGTAACAAAGTCAATATTTCACTTACAACAATTAAGCAACAGTGATAGCAAGAAAGTCTTGATATGATTAACAGTATTGCCATTGAATTTCCATCTTATGCAAATAAAAGTACCAAGTTACGCGGCTTTTTTACTATCTGTAAGTTGCACAGGACGTTGCTTACTCCGTGAAAGCGCATACAATTTGCCCGACTCGATACGGAAATTGAAATTAAATTAAACAAATCTGAACCCATGTGAAATTGTTGCACGTGAGAGAAAGTGACTGGAAATTAAAACGAAACGAGCTTATATCGCAAACCCCCAAATTGCTGACTTACATGAAATGTGTAACAATAGTGGTGCAATAGTGAGACCTACTCGTGGTCTAAAATCAACCTAACGAAGAACTTCCATTATATTATACTTATAGGAGCGACCACGGAGTTACCGCTGGATCAGGCTCCAAGGGTCTTGGAGCTGCCTGAGACTATTTACAAGACGTTTCGTTCCTCTGTCAAGCAGCTCAGTCATCATCAAGTGCAGCCTGAGTGGTGCAAATATTAAAGAGTATAAGTATAGGCCAGACCTCCAGGGGCTCCGGCACCCCGCCTTGCGAGGCGAGTACCACGTTCCTGTCGTTGGAGACTTTTGTTACGTCAACATCTTCTCTTTCCCGGACTGACCGTCAACCACGTGAGCCACTTCCAACTCTGTCACGTTGCTTGGATGCGGCCCCACGCAGCTTATGGCCGTCCCATGGAGGGTTGCGCGCCCTGCTGGACGTCGCCGCATTCCCACAAACGCCTTTTTTTTTTAAAAGTTTCTAAAATAAGTTGATGTCAGCTGAAGCCGCACGGGGTACACCGAGCGACTCAGGCCCGGCTCGGCTCCCCAATCGCACAGAGACGGAATCAAGACGCGAACGCGGCGCCGAGGCAGCGCTGAGCGACGACGGCGCCACTGGCCTCATTCCCACCCACACTCATCCCACGCTGTTCTACGATTAAAAAATAACAGCGTATGGGACAACGAAGCAAGAAGAAAGAGATAGAGAGTAAGACATGAACCTATATACCTACATGTGCACATGTGTTCGAACTATACTAATCAGAAACACTATCAGGTACTGAATAAATATGCAGCCGCCCGCGCGTCAATTTGGCACCGCTAGAGAGCGCCCCACTCCAACCGCCTCGTCTACCGATTCACGCCCAGCGCACGCACGCAGTCTAGTGCCGTGACAAGAGGGTGACCAAGTCACGCTTTTCGTCGAGTGTATCAAGAGGGGGGATCCTCGTGTAGAGGAACGAAAAACTATTCACCCCAGAGGCCAGGATCCAGATAGTTCCAGCTCAGAGCGAGGCGACGAGGCGCTGGCCTCGCCAACAACGTGCCACTCTCTTTCTTTCTTTCTTCTTTTCCCGATCGGCGCTGCGATGGGCGACAAAACCCAACGAATTCACTTGATGACGCGGAGCTCGGAGCGACGCTGCGCCGCGCAAACCAAATAGGAAGCAGCGGCAACCAACGGCAACCATAGGCAACCAAGGGCAACCAAAGGCAACCAGGGGCAACCAAGGGCAACCAAAGGCATAACTAAAGGCAACCGAAGGCAACCAAAGGCGACCAAGGGCAACCAAAGGCAACCAGGGGCAACCAGGGGCAACCAAGGGCAACCAACGGGACCGATGAAAGCGGTAGTGTTGCAGGTTAAGGGAAGACTACAACTGGAGACGTCGCGCTGCTGCGCTGCCGCGCTGTGGCGGGCTCCCTGACGGCCACGTCGCTTGGTCCACCGGTTGATTCAAGGCCCTCCGCTCCTCGCTCCTCTTCGTGTCTTCGTGTCAGGCAGCGCGCTCGGCGGCAGTACAGGCAGCAGCAAAAGAGAGAAGGGGGTGGGGTGGAGGCCGTCGCGGCGCGTCGCGGCGCGTCGCGGCCTCTAGCGCCCTCTCGCCCAGCGGAGCAGCGCGTCGGCCAGCAGGTCTAGATGAGCCTTCGTCTGTAACAGAGAGACGGCGGGTGTCAGTGCAGTGCACCAGTACTGGTTGGCGGCCCCGACGAGGCAGTCCCCGTTTCGCGCCACCCCCTCCGGACGAGCCTCCGGCCGGCAAATTTGAAAAGCCCGGAGCCCTGTTCGGATTCGGGCCAATTAATTCAAATCAGTGGCCGTCAGCCAGCGGCAATGCCGCGACCCTCGGCGCGGCGGGCGGGGCGGGCGGGGCGCGGCGGGGCGCGGCGGGGCGGGGCGCGGCGGCCTTGAACACGGGCCAGTGGGTGGGGTCGGGTGCGCCTGCCTGTGCTGCCTGTGCGCCTCCGTCCCGCCGCTAAAAGGTCAGGGGAGACATTGCGCACGCATTGGGCGGGCGGTCGCCGGCCGTCAGTGATTCCCCTGCTCGTAATCACCGCCATCACGGTCGGCAACCCGCCGCAAAGCGCTCGGTGGGCCAGAAGACTGGCGGAGCCGGCAGAAATCCCAGACGGGTTTTGAGCCCAAGAGTCGCTAAATGGGACTCGAATCCACCGGCGGATCCAGCCCGGCTGCGTCAGAGCGGCGACTGCGACAGAATCCCACCTGGCTGTGCGAGCGCAAGCGAGACGCAAAGGGGGGGCAAGGCTGCGTCAGAAACAGCAGATTGCCCCCCCCTTGTGTCTCGCTTGCGCTCGCACAGCCAGGTGGGATTCTGTCGCAGTCGCACGATTTGCTAGATCCGCCGGTGCTCGAATCGAACGTGCGACCCCACCAATGGATAGCTCTCTGAACGAGGAATCCTACCCGCCGGTCTACTGTGTGGCCTAGAGCCCTCACTACGTTTGGAAGTCTCAAAGAGCAAGTTTGGTCCGACTCACCGTCTTGTAGAACATGCAGGCCATCCGGTCCTCGTCCTCCCCCGAGGGACAGTCGATGAAGCCGTCGCACAGCACGTGGTCGTCTATACACCGATAGCGACCCATGTGGTCGGGGGTGGGGCAGGCGAACCGCTCCATGCCGTCGTCGGCGGGCGGGCACTCTGCAACACACAGTCATGGTGTAAACAGTGTGCCGGCCTTGTGGTCGGTCTGCTGGTCACAGGCTGCGTCCGTTGTCCACCCACAACTTGGGTATGCAGCCCCTCCCCCGCGAAGAGGCGCTGTTTGGCCGGCAACATTGTGGTCGTTCCTGGAAGCATGATCCCCGGGGCTGCGTGGTGCGGACCGCGTCGGGCGCCGGGGCTCTGCGGCTCTGCGCCTCCGGCCGTTACAAGGCGTCACACTGGTAGAAAAAAAGGACGAAAAAAGGACGCAACATGTCTGGTCAACAATTTGCCTGGACCGTCCGTACTTGCCAAGAACGGAACTTTCTGTACTGATTTCCGTACCCGTTTACATGAGCTTATATGGAACAGGTACGGTCGTACTTTCGTCCGTACTTCCGTACTACGTAGGCAGCGTATTCTTCTGTACATTTTCCATACAAAACTACAGAAATTTTTACAGTGCAGGCGGCGTTGTCGGAGCCTCGGCTGTGCGGCACGCTGTCCGCCGAAATGACTTTGTTGCTTCCGCGCCAAACCCGGACGTGACCTTGCAGTGCCAGTGCAGCTGCAGCGCTCTGCCGCACGGTGGGTCAGAAGGCCGTTGCGGCGGCCATAATCCCGGACACGTTTTGAGCTCCAGAGTCGCTAAATGGGACTCGAATCGAACGTGTGACCGCCACCAATGTAATTCTCGTTTGGAGAGCAATCTCGTTCGCACCTGATGCCGCTCGCTGTGGCGGACCGCCATATTCAGACGACGTGGCCAAACTGTCTTCGGCGCTGGGGCGCTTCATGGGTCCGGCCCAGGCTTGCCGGCCAGGGCTTACGCGGCGGGCTTTCGGCGCGGCTTCCACGGGCTTTGCGGAGGGGCTCTGGCCCAGTTGATGAACGACATTCATTACAGCAACATGTTCGGACTATGGCGGTGCGCACACGCTCAAAAACACGCGGCATCCGAGCTCAGCCGCGCCAGCCGCTGCCCCTCCGGTACTTCCGGTACTTCCGGCATGGCAGCCTAGAAGGGCCGACCGGAAGCAGCCGGGGCCCGGGCCTGTCCCGGACCTGTGCCAGGCCTGTCCCCGGCAGCCACTTGGCGGAGGAAACGTCGCCCAAACGAGCGTCCTGGGTCCTGGGTCCTGGGTCCTGGCGGTCCTGGCGGTCCTGGCGGCCGAGGCCGAGAGCGGGCACTGCACCGTGGGCCAGAAGACGGGTGCAGGCGGCCGAAACTGTTGACGCGTTTTGAGCTCCAGAGTCGCTATATGGGAGTCGAACCGAACGTGTGACCCCACCAATGGATTCCTCGTTCAGAGAGCAATCCATTGGCGGGGTCGCACGTTCGGTTCGAGTCCCATTTAATGACTCTGGAAGTCAAAATGCGTCTGTGATTGTGACCACCTCCATCGGTCTTCTGGCCCACTGTGCACTGCCTGACCGAGGCCCGGCGTGGCGCGCTCAATCAATTTCCGTGCCGCTTCCGTGGCGCGATGGGATGGCGGGGCGGCCACGACACAGCAGCATCCAGGCCTGCCTCGGCCCCGGCCGGATCAACACGACCACATCGCACTCTGCAAGCCGCAGACGGTTTGTTGATTAACCGGCCACCGGCCCTGGGACGCCGCGGTCGGACGCGGGCCAGCGCGGCTGCAGCGCGACGATGGAGATGGAGACTGCTGCTCTGCCATTCTTTTGTGCGAGCCTCGCGCCGCCGCGCCCGCGCCGCCTGCATACACTGCATGGCCTTTGACTCGGCGACCCTCCGCTTGGCCCCGCCTCGCCCCGCCCCGCCCCGCCCCGCCCCGCCCCGCCCCGCCCCGCTCCGCCCCGCTTTGGCTTTGCTGCCTTCCCGTGTGCCCTTTCCATTGTCAGGCAAAACGCTGCGGACGCCGCGTCCCAGACAATGCTGCATTGTGAAGGCCGGGCGCCGCGGCGCCGCGGCCCACGTCCATGCGTGCCAGACACGACGGCGGCCTCCAGAGCGACGGCCTCGACCGGGATGCGGCGGACCGCCCAGCAGCATAGAATTCCAATACATTTTTGACGCCGCACAGTGGGCCAGAAGTCCGATGCGGAGTCACTAAATGGGAGTCGAACCGAACGTGCGACCCCGCCAATGGATTGCTCTCCGACCGAGGAATCCATTTGGGGTCACACGTTCGGTTCGAGTCCTGACGCGTCTAAACCATTGGCCGCCTGTGCCGGTCCTCTGGCCCACTGTGACGCGCCAGGCTGGCTGGCCTCGGACGCGCTCAGTTTGTATCGCCATCCCGCCCGCTTTTCAGCGCCAGTCGTGTGCTTTGGATCGACTTTAATCGAAGTGTCCATTAATCTCTGGCCATTAGCGGGCCGACATCAAAGTCCCGGGCCTTGTCCTAGAAAGGGGAGGGGGAGGGAGGAGGGGGGCACGGCGGCCCACTCTACCAAAGAGGGTGGGCGTGCGTCCAAGGACCCTGTCCGGTGCGCCGAGCAGGAGCGGCCGACGGAATCGCCAACACACCATGAAAGTCGATTTGCGCAGATCAAAAGGCGAGGTCGAGATTGGAGGTGGCAACGCGACAGTGTGGCCGTGCGGCAAAGAGCGGTGTGTGGAGTGGGGCGGGGCGGGGCGGGGTGGCACTGTCGAAGCGCCGCCAGGGGTATTGCCTCAATGGCGTCTTAATGAGCGTTGTCTCGCTAAAAGCACCCGAGTCACTCCATTATGTTACCATTACGGGACTTTCTTCCGGCGAGCGAGCCGAGCCAGGCCCAGGGCCAGGGCCAGCACAGCCCAGCCCAGCCCAGCCCTGCAGCAAAGACGACCTGCAGGGGTCGCCGCCCTCCCTCTCCCCGCTCGGCTACGGCACGGGCTGCTCCCAGTCTCCTCAGGGCCTTCCTGAAGGCGCGGCGGAAAGCACTGAAAGCTGCGGGGTACGGCGCTGAAAGCGAGTTTGAAAGCTGTTGGAAGCCGCCCCGTCCCCAGGCCTGCCCGATGCATTACTCTGGCTAATCAGGTGCTGCGGCGAGCGCGGCGGGGCGGGGCGCGGGGCGGGGCGGGGCGGGGGGCGGGGCGGGGCGGGGCGGGGCGGGGCGGGCCCCACCGGACGTCGCCCCGAGCCCTGTCTCAGCGGGGCGCCCGTCGGACGGGTAAGGCACCCAATGTCTGCCAGCAGCACGGCGGCGCTAGGCTGGCGCTAGGCTGCCACCCAGGCTGCCGCCCATGAGCGTATCGGAAGACGTGCGGCGAGGTTGAGGGGGAGGTGACCCCTGGAGGCGACTTGCGTTGTCGTCAGCTCGGCAGCCTGGCGGGGGGTCTGTGTAGGTGCGACTTGACACGTCATTACTGACGTAGATTGAATGGGGTGCAGGTAAGCAGCCCCTCGCGGCGAGGCAGCGCGACCCCGGCCGGAGTTCGGGTGACGCGCCCCGCCGCGCCCCGCCCTGCCTGTCTGCGGGCCACCTACCCACCTCCCTCCGTGGGCGCAGCTAATAACGCGCAGGGCCGCCTCACCCCAACGTCAAAATGGACTTGCGTAGTTTGACGGGGCTTGTGGTGGTCCTGGTCCGGCCTGCCCACGCAGCCTCGCACTGCCCACAGCCTTCGATGCGTCTCGATGGCGTCTCTCAGCCTCTCAGCAGATCAGTGGCTCTTCGGACGAAGATAGTCTAATGAATGGTCGCAAACTTGGGGGTGAGCGTTCAAGGGGTTCTCTGTCCCCTTCGCTCCCGAGGCGTGGGCGTCCAGGGCCTAACGGCCGATGCGCGAGGCAAAAATAGAGCGGTATAATGTCGGCGCTGCACGGCACGGCAAGGCGAGCCGCTCCTCAGGACAGGAGGGGCCGCTAAAGAGAAGGAGTGGCCGAGGCAATGGCCACCCCCAGTTCAGCCCCGCCCCGCGCCGCACCTTGACATGTTTAGGAGTTCAACATGAGCCTGACCTCTTGCAGCGCCCGCCACCCCTGGCCGCGTGGCCGCCGCACAGTGGACCTCGCCAGGCCAAAGGCCCACTCCAAGCCGGCGCGTGGCGCCCGCGGTATCTTGACCCTCTCCGGTTCCCGTGGCAACATCTTATTCCGGCCCCGTTCCCAGATTGCAGGAATTCCCCCGAAAATACACGAATGTTGGTGTTCAGGCTCTTGACCTCCTCTCCCCTGCCCTCCCCTCCGCATCGGGTGGGTCGGCCTGCCATTGGAGCAGCAAGCCCGCCGCGGCCGACGCACCTGTGGCCCAGGCTAGCCCAGGCTAGCCCAGGCCACCCAGGCTGGCCGCCCTGCCGTGCCGCTCCCCCGCGACCAGGCTATACATATTTTACGGGCCTGGGCGTGCCGTGCCGCGCCGTGCCGCGCCCCGGACACCGCAGGCACCGCGAATGGTAATGTGTAATAATGCCGAACCGCCGCGGATCAAATTTCAAAGTCATCAGGCTGACGCGCACAGTGCCCCGTCTCACCCCGCCCCGCCCCGCCCCGCCGCGCCGCTATTGGTGGGCTTCACACCGCACAGTGGGTCAGAAGACCGATGAGGACGCGTTTTGAGCTCCAGAGGGCTCGAGTCTAGCGTATTTTCCTCAAGAGCGTGTAATCCTCTTGATCTGGGCGGGAGCACCTCTAGGGACAAGAGACATCCTTTCGGGTGTACCCGACCGTCCTTCGCTTCCTCTTTCGTCCTTCATTTCCCTGCTTCGCTTCCTCGAGCGTAGGGATTTAAAGCCTGGTAAACTTACCGGTATGAATGGGTAAAATACCGGTAATTTACGGTAAGTTACCCTGCGAAAATCGGTAAATTACGGTAATTTTCGACTTAACCTAACCTTCCTGATGTTTTTACAGCAGAAATTTACTCAGGGCGCTCAAAGGCATGAATATTTGACAATAAAAGTGTCTCAAACATTTTCATATGCCTTTTAAAACACTCCGCTAGTCTTAAATTCCCTTTGAAAACAAATTATTAACAGTTCATGTGCAAAAGTGCACATAAACATTAGGTCGAATTTTACCGTTATTTACCGTAAATGACGGTAAATTACCAATGTTACCGTAATTTACCGTCCAGATTGAAAATTACCGGTAATTTTAAATCCCTACTCGAGCGTCGTCGAAAGCGAAAGCAGGGACGCTAATCCCCGGATAATGCCTCTTGGCGGGCGGGGGGGGGGGGAGCGTCAGTCAAACCGAAATCAGCCAAGTTGCGTTAAATGGGAGCTTTGTTCTGACAACGATTATGGTTCGGCGCGAACCGCGACGCGGCCTCAAGATAAGCGCGAAGCCCAGAGGAGAAGCGGCAAGGCGGTGGCTGAGGCGGGGGCGGTGGCCCGGGCCGTACAGTGATGAGCTGTCGGCATTTCAATATAATTTGAATGAATGAATAATTGGCGCCAACAGAGGCGGTGGAAAAGAGAGAGAAAGGGAGACAGGCGGACAGGCAGGCAGACAGACAGACATACACCGCCAAGACAAATTTAGGACTCGCGGTCAGAAATGCGAATATTTTTATTGAATTTTTTTAATTCAATATTTTTATTTAGGTCGGTCAAAAATAGGTAGGTCTAGTTTTTGTCGGTCTACTTTAGGTAGGTCAAATGATATTGACCCGGCGCGAGAAATTTGGCGGAGAATCGTGAATCGCGGCCGCCTCGATGGGGGAGGGAGTGGGGCCGCATCACGCGGGCGAGCGCTCTGGAAAGCAAGGCGACTTGTCCGCCCACGACCGCCACGCCTTGGCACGCCTTGGCACGCCTTGGCACGCCTTGGCACGCCTTAGCCACGCCTTGGTACGCCTTGGCACGCCTTGCCACGCCGGCGGGGCGGACCAAGGCCTCACCGCCACTTATCCATTCCATGTCCCATGAATTTCAGGACGACCGCGCATCCGTCCGCGAGCTTTTTATTCATGAGGCTGGCGGGGCTCTGGTTCCAGCGTGGTTCCAGGCTGGAGCCCGGCGGCGGGGCGGGCGGGGCGCTGCGCGACCAGCCAGGCGGCATAGCCTGAATCTGGATATGAATCTGGATCCGGCACCCTTTCCATGCCGTAGAGGCTGGCTGCGCAGCGACTGGAGGTTCGACGAGGCTGATCGACTTCAGGTCAGAATACTATTCCGTTAACATATTCCCGGCCTTATTCGCGGCCCCGGGCCCGCACCGCCCGCACCGTCCCACGATGCGGCTCTCGTCTTGTACACCCAGAAAACTGTCTTCTAGTTTCTTGATCTTTTCAAGAATATATTCTTGATTCGACACATTTTTTCTTGGACCCAGAAAAAATGTGTCGAATCAAGAATATATTCTTGAAAAGATCAAGAAACTAGAAGACAGTTTTCTGGGTGTACATGGAGAAGCAGCTGGGGGACTTTATTCTTCCGCTTCCGCCATCGACCCTTCCCACCCTTACACGTGAACATAAAACAACTAGAGCAACAACAACAACAACATCAAGAAGCTGGCTAGGTGTACGCCGGGACGAGCTAGGCGTGTCGGGCCCCGCCACGAATGGGCTCGGCTAAGGCTTCCTGTCTGTCTCGCTCATTCTGGATTCCACGCCTCGATACTCCTATTTCGGTCCCCGCGGACGCGCTTCTCCGGGCGCACTCTCGGAGAGCCATTGCGGGGCTTTGGCTGGCTCTAATGTCTCATACGAACGTGAATCCAAGAACACGTGTGTGCGCGAAGGGGGGGGGGGGGGAATGCTTGGCCGCAGACAGACACACGCGCAGGCAGGACTTTTTTCCAACTCCAGTGCGCAAAAGTGTCACCGAGGCAATCGTTGAAAAGTACTGCACATTTCCCCGCTTACTGCACGTGTTTGATTGTTTGATTGCAATCGGGCTCTCCCTCGCGCACACATGCTCTCGGCAAACAAACAAACAAACAAACAACAAACAAATAAACAAACAAACAAACAAACAAACAAACAAACAAACAAACAAACAAACAAACAAACAAAACGCTTTCTCTCTCTCTCTCTCTCTCTCTCTCTCTCTCTCTCTCTCTCTCTCTCTCTCTCTCTCTCTCTCTCTCTCTCTCACACACACACACACACACACACACACACACACACGCACACAAACACACCTCACACGCACGCAGATCGTTAAGTAGTGCCTCAGGCTGTTGCTAGCAAATGCACGAGTCAACAACAGGGCACAGCAAGGGGAAACGACTTCGGTTATCCGGCGTACAGCAAATTGATAATCCGTAATCCGGATGACCAGAAATTTCGAAGTAATCCGTTGGTAATGCGGGGAAATTCTGAGGTAATCCGGCGTAATCCAATGGTAATCCTGGAAATTTTTCGATGACATCCAGAGGTAATTTGCGGGTTATCCGGGGTAATCCCTTCCGATGTACACAAAACTTCTCAGTCATTTCCCTCTCACAGTCACTTTGCGTTCAGCCGGCCGGCCGCCCAGCCCGGTCCGGCCGCCTGTTGAACCGCACGGCACGCCCCAGGCAGGGTGGGGTGGGGTGGGGCGGGGCAGGCCGGAGCGGGGTGGGGCGGTGTACATCGCTCACAACGCGAACGGCCGACCCTAGCAATGAGTGGCGCGGAACGACCAATCCGAACAAGCTGCGTTATTAACGCAGATTACGTGCGCGTCCCACGGCCCGCCAGTCCGAGGAGGAAACGACTGAGAAATTTTGTGCACATCGGAAAGGGATTACCTCGGATAATCCGCGGATTACCTCCGGATTACATCGAAAAAATTTCAGGATTACCATTGGATTACGCCGGATTGCCCCGGATTACCTTCGAATTTCCCCGCATTACCACCGGGTTACTTCGAAATTTCTAGTTGTCCGGATTACCAATTTGCTGTACGCCAGGTAGAAAACCGAAGTCGTTTCCCCCTCGCGCCCGTCACATGCGGTTCAGTCCGCCATTCAGAGTCCCGCCCGACTCCGCTCGCTGCACGCTGAAAACCTTTCCAAGTATTTTGAGCATACATAAGGTACAAACTATTTAGTAGGGGTTAAACGAAGAAACAAGCTACTTTTGTTTATAAAGTTTTCTAAAATAGTTTGTAAGGTTTTCAAAGTGGGGACAGACGTCTCCGCGACTCACGCACCTCGTGAGCACTCTGCAGGGCAGACGGACGGACTGGCGGGCAAGCAAAGTGGCTGACAGACCGACGGTTTACAATAAAAAAAGCGCTTCCAGACAGACAGGCAGACAGGCAGACAGACATACGGACGGGCCGAGCCCTGTTACCCCAGTCATCTATCCGCGTCACGCCCAAATTCTCTCTCTGCTCATTTTCTACTGGAGGTGTGCACGCGTATTTCTCATCCGCATCCAATCAGCGCGGCCGGGGGCGGTGCGGCGGCGTGGTGGGCCGGTCCGGATGCGAGGGGCACGATGGTGGCGCCCTGCGGACGTTTTGAAATCCGAGCCGTGATCCGATTAAGGCAGCAGGGGTGCCGGGGCTGCCAGACAGGGGACGAAACGAACTGTGCGTGGTGTGCGCAGAGGGTGCGAATACGAGCGTGTCTAGACGGGAGTGTGTGAGGGTGTGTGTGTGTGTGTGTGCGAGAGAGAGAGAGAGAGAGAGAGAGAGACAGAGAGAGAGAGAGAGAGAGAGAGAGACCAATTGCACACATTTGATTTTCAACACATCCTGTGAATCATCGCTGTACACAGTGCGAGCCGGCCTTTGCAGCGGCGTAATGAATGAATCCGCCAGACGGGATGCTCTTTGAGCGCTCCGCCGGCCGTCTTCTTCTTCTCTCTCTCTCTCTCTCTCTCTCTCTCTCTCTCTCTCTCTCTCTCTCTCTCTCTCTCTCTCTCTCTCTCTCTCTCTCTCTCTCTCTCTCTCTCTCTCTCTCTCTCTGGACAAACTACCGAGCAAGAGGAGGGGCACCCCGTCCAGATTTTTATCTCTGGAATCTTAGCGAGGGGCCTCCGTGTCGTCGTTTGCGGGGCCAGATAAAAAGGGTAATGAGGAACACCGGCGGGGAAATGGAATACCCAGCCCGAGGGAGTGGAACCCCTGTGGTGCAGCGGGTAGGCAATGCGGAGTGCAGGCGTGGCCAGCGCGCTGCCGGGGCCACCCACGCCGGGCGGCGCAGGGCGCAGAGAGCGCAGCGGAGGAGCGGAACACGACGCACAATGAGTGGCCAAAATTCTAGACGCTTTTCGAGCTGCAGAGTCCTATTTAGCGACTCTGGAGCTCAAAACGTGTCCGCGATTTTGGCCGCCTGAACGGTCTCCTGACCCAGGAAGCAGAAGCCGGGCCGGTCCAGAGCGCCGCGCAGCAGGGCCTCCACCAGCAGGGCAGGGCGGGCCGAAGGGTCACGGAAGGGGCGCGGCCCGTGTGCTCGGCTGGTGCCGTGGGCCGCCGTGGGCCGTGCTAGCCTCGCCGGGGTTTCCGAAGGATGTTTCCGGCCCATTCAAGCCTCGCGCTGTTATCATATCAATTTCCCCTGGAGGCACTTACCGGGCTACTTGCGGCCCTGCCTGCCCGCCTGCCTGCCCGCCTGCCGGCCGCTCGTCTCTCCGATGAGCACGCTGTGGACACGGCGGGGTGTCGCGCGGATCAATTTATATTCGCTGGAGAGTAATTAGCACCGAGGTGTTCCCGCCGCCCACCCCGCCCCACCCCGCCCCACCCCGCCCCGCCCCCAACAACGCGTTCCATTCCGTCTTCCGTGGGTCGGGCGCGGCGCGGCGCCTCGGGACAGCTACAGGGATAATGCATTCAAGAGCAAGCGGCGCGTTCAAACGGCAAATTTCTGACAGCAGGTTGTTTGCGCTGCTCAGAGGCACCCCGAGCGGCGGCGCGGCGCCAGTGTCCTCCAAGCCGCCCTCCAGGGCAATGGGGAGGCCGCGTTGTGTCTTCCCGGCGAGAACAATAAGAAAGATGCGGGGGCGGTTGATGGCCGTTGTCCTGCGGGCCGGTCGAAGCGAGTGGATGTGTGCCCCGAGTTGGAATTAGAAGGGGGGGGGGATGACATCGCGCGGTTTCCAGCCCACCGGAACAGAGGGATGTGCCATCGTCCCCCGAGGCTGGCGGCGGTGGCGGCGGAGTTAAGTTAAATGGTGTCATGTGATTTATTTATGACCTGCCAGGAGATTAGAAGGCGGGGGTGTTGTGGTGGAGGCCGGGAGACGAAGGGAACGAGCCCCGGGGCGCGCGACGCCAGAGCCCAGGTCTAAAAATCCGCTACTTAGGGGTAGATTTCGCGTCCGCTTAGAACGGGATCCGCTGCCGCACACCGGATCCGCTTCGATACGGGATCCTGTATGGAACAGGATCCGGTGTGCGGTAGCGGATCCCGTTCTAAGCGGACGCGAATTCTACCCCTAAGAAGCGGATCCGGTGTCACCAGAGCGGATCCGGTGTCGCCGCAGCGGATACGGTGGTACCATAGCGGATGCGGTCACCAGAGCGGATGGTGTAAGCGGATCTTCTATGATCTTAGTGGATCCTCTAAGCAGAAATGTAACCTATATTTTAAAGACCATAAAAGGGATTTTTATTTTGAAAAGTGAATCTCCGGATAAAGAAACAGAGTCCGATCCAAATCTGCAGTCCGTTTTTCGCTATCATCAGCGGTTTTCCTGATAGCGATACCATGTTGTTCGATTGCCATGAAATTCAAATGGCCCTAGTGAATTCTCCTTAGTATGCCCTGTACCAATTTTGAGGTCAAAATTCCGAAAACTTTCGATTTTATAGCCACTTTAATTTGAGAAACCCGCAGTGGATCCGCTTAGGTTACTGGATCCGGTAAGTGCTGAGCGGATCCGGTATGGCTTCAGTGTATCCGGTACTAAGCGGATCCTGAATAGCTCAGCGGATCCTCTCCTCAGCGGATCGAGGAGGATCCGGTGTGGCCTAAGCGGATCCACTTTGCCACCTTAAAGGATCCACTAAGCACTTAGCGGATCCACTACGCTCTCAGCGGATCCCGTGACGTATCAGCGGATCCGCTCTAAATGAAGCGGATCCGCTGTGGGCAGAGCGGATTTTTAGACCTGGGGGGCCACTCTCGCCGAGACGGGGGCAGGAAAAATTGAAACGGCTGGAGAAGAAAAGCGAAGACAAAGCCTGGCCGGCCGAGCCAGCCGAGCCAGCCGAGCCAGGCGACAACGACGGAATAAAAATGCGTGTTACGACTGGCTCTAAGCTTCCTGGTTTTATGACCGTAATCGGCTTGTGTCTCTCGCCCCCCTCTCTCTCTCTCTCTCTCTCTCTCTCTCTCTCTCTCTCTCTCTCTCTCTCTCTCTCTCTCTCTCTCTCTCTCTCTCTCTCTCGGTGGTGCTGGCAAGACGGACTGCGCGGGCGGGAAGGGAAGGGAGACAAGTCGTCCGAGCCGCGCGACGCTCACGGCCCACGCACTGCACTGACGGCCCGCGGCCGTGACTCATTTTAGCGGTGTCGGGGCGCTGCCGCCCTTGTGGGGGCTGAGGTTGAGCAGCCCTACCAGGCGCCCCACAGTGGACCAGAAGACCGAAGGTTTTTGATCTCCAGAGTCTAGGACTCGAACCGAACGTGTGACCCCACTAGTGGATTGCTTTCCGAACGAGGAATCCACTGGTGGGGTCACACGTTTGGTTCGAGTCCTGTTTAGCGACTCAGGAAGACGCCTGTAGAGTTATGGCCGCCATAGCGCCGCTCTTCTGGCCCACTGCGCGGCGCCGCGGCGCCCTGCTTGTGTGCAGTGGTCGTCGAGGCGGAGGCGGGTGCGGCCGCGGCCGGGCCGAATAGCCAGCGGCTATCGACTATTCATGAACGGCTGCTGCGCCGGTGCGGCCATGCCTGCATACAAGCCACTCGCGCCTGCAAGGCCGAAAGACCTGCAAAACCCACACTCCGAAAAAGAAGGGTCGCCTTCCTGCTACTGGAAACACCACTTAATGTTTTAGAGGTAAACTGCCCATGGCGGTACATTATCGTCCTCTCGGATTAAGTGGTTTTTCCAGTTTCCGGAAGGCGACCCGAAGAAACAGCAGCAGCAGGAAATATGACTGAGGAGTGCTTAGTTTCTTCAGTGGCGATTTGGTGAAACGAGTGGAACTACCTGTAACATTTTTAGTATCCGTGCGCAAAAACCATTTTTTTTGCGTGGTTGTCCCAAAGTCCTGCCTAGAGCCGCCAAACTAGATGCAGGCTGGGGCCAGGCTAGGGTCAGGCTTAGGGCCGCAGCCAGCGCAGGGCCAGGCCTTCTTCTTGTCCCGGGCGGCGGGACGGGTACGCTCTCATTAGACGTGGTTCGGCCGACGCTGCCACCGAAATTAAGGAAAGTTTTCTATAATCTAACGGGGTGGCGCGGTCAGCTTTAGGCTGCTTGTGGCGTTGCTCGTGATTATGGCCGAGGAGGCAGCCGACCTCGCCAGGGGCCAGGGCGGGACGCACCAGGGCACAGTGGGCCAGAAGACCGGCGCAGGCGGCCAAAATTCTAGACGTGTTTCGAGCTCCAGAGTCGCTAAATAGGACTCGAACCGAAAGAGTGACCTCAGCAATAGATTGCTCTCCGAACGAGGAATCCATTAGTGGGGTCACACATTCGGTTTGAGTTCCAGGGCGAAGGGGGAAGATCATTTTTTTGGACAGCAGGGCCTAACGTGGCGAGGAAGTGTCGTGCATCGTAAGCGGTGTTTATGTGTGAGTCAGGGATGGCGCAGGGTCCGCGGCGGTCCGCGGCGGTCCGCGGCGGTCCGCGGCGGGCAGGCCGTGATTGCCGCCTCGGGTTGTGTACACTGTGCACCACCCTTCGGCACGTCACGTGGAGGCACGAGTTGTTATTGCAACGGAAACAAGGGGCGCTGATGCAAGGTCATACCGCGATGCGGGCCAAAAAAAATTTCAGTCAAGGCAAGATTGGCCAAGCGGTATTGCAATAAACCGGCCGGGTCGTTAAAATTTTTTCCCTCCGAAATGACTTGACTTGCAAGAACATGGAGAGCGGCGCATTGTTAAATTTACCTTTCCCTCACGGTTGTTCATTCAAGACTTGGAGTCCAAGACACTCAATTGGAGTCGGCTCCACGAGGATCCCAGCTGGACGGTCACATAGCGTGTTTGATCCACACTAAACTCTTGTGGACTTTTTAAATGCATAATTATGCACTTTTTATGCATAGTTATGCATGCACAGATACATACGTAAGGTGTGTATAATATTATGCATCATTGTGTACATTTTATGCATCTTCTTGCATAAAATGTACACAGTGATGCATAATATTATACACACCTTACGTACGTTTCTGTGCATGCACAATTATGCATTAAAAACTCCACAAGATTTTAGTGTGTCCAGGTGGGCCTGGAGGAGTGGGCAGGGGGCCTCTCCCGCTTCCCTCATGGTGCCACAGGCCTCGTGTTGGCGGACAAAGCTGGCATAACACACAAGTAGCTGATTCCAGTACCGACCATCCCCCGCGGCTGGTCCTGGCGGAGACAGGGCGAGGGGGGAGGAGGCCCGCGGCCCGAGGCGGCGGTGCCGACCAGGTTGACGGGGGTCTCGGACGCCTCGGGGGCTCGGTGTGCGACCTCGTCAGCAGGTCAATGCTTCCGAGACCGCACACTCGTCTTTTCGAAATTTTGAAGCTGCATTGTGGCGGACGATACGTAGAGTAATAATGACTCTTTGACAAACTGCGGCTATTTTTTATTTTTTATTTTTTTTTGAAATAATTTTCAAAAATGAAACGGTAGGTTTGAAATTTTTTGCGAGGGATTGACCGCGACTAATCTCTCGCCGAAGGCTGCTCCGGGGCCTACAGGTCTGAGAGCTTAAGCCTCCCGCAAACACGGCCAAACGTTCATTGTGCAAACTGAATTTTGCATGAAGCACGTGCGTAACGAGTGAAATTTTAATTGTTCGCTCCCGAGCCGGTTTTTTCCTTCCGCAAAACCCAAGCCCCACCTCACACGCGCGTCCGCGCGCGTCCTTTAGAGTTGAGCCGCAACGATCGCTGCTCGCTGAGCACGGTGGGGCCTGGTGGGGCCCGGCGGGGCTTTTCGACAGGTGACCTTTCCAGCATCCGCAGTGGACCGGGGCACAGTGGGCCAGAAAACCGGTAAAGCGGACAAAATTGGAGCCGCGTTTTGAGCTCCAGAGTCGCAAATGGGACTTGAACCGAACGTGTGGCCCCACCTATGAATTCCTCGTTTGGAGAGCGATCCATTGCTGAGGTCTCACGTTCGGCTCGAGTCCCATTTAGCGACTCTGGAGCTCAAAACGCGTCTACAATTTGGGCCGCCTGCGCCGGTCTTCGGGCCCACTGTGCGGCAGCCTCGCTGCCAGCGGACGTGTCGCTCTGCCCAGCCGTGCCAGGCCGCGGTTGCCAATTACTCTGCCACTGTGTGCGATACAGGGCCCGAGGGGTGAGTCACTAGTGAACGCTCAGGCCCAGTGTACTCACATGTTCTGAAAGAGCAAACAACACTAATTTTTCCTCCAATATCACGGATATTTCTATAACTAGGGCGGCGGCCGTCTCAAACAGCAGCCCAAGTTGCCGCGCGCGGCAGTCACTTCGGCCTTGCTCATTTTTCGCGTGAAGGCAGTGAAAGCCGGACGGGAATGTAATAGTTTGCTGCTACTGGCTGGGCGCGGCTGGCGCGGCCAGGGCGGTGAGGTGGGGCGTCGGGGTGGGGCGTCGGGGTGGGGCGTCGGGGTGGGGCGTCGGGGTGGGGCGTCGGGGTGGGGCGTCGGGGTGGGGCGTCGGGGTGGGGCGTCGGGGTGGAGCAGAGAGATAGGGCAGCGGGGAGGTGCTGTCGAAATGAGCCATAAAGGGGCGTCCGTGCGGCTGCAGGTAATTCCCACAGCCCGGCCGGGCCCCCCGAATTGCTTGTCGACGTGGTGGTGCCTGCCTGGTGGCGCCTGCCTGGTCGTGTCTGGCCGCAGCACAGTGGGCCAGAGGACCGGCACGTCTTGAGCTCGCAGAGTGGCTGAATGGGACTCGAAACGAACGTGTGAACCCACCAATGGACTGCTCTCCGGATGAGGAATCCGTTGGTGGGGTCACACGCTCTGTTCGAGGCCCATTAAGCGACTCTGGAGCTGAAGACGCGTCTAGAATTCCGGCCGCCTGCGCCGGTCTTCTGGCCCACTGTGCGCCTGCCCGGGCGCCGGACGTGTTGACGCAGCGGACGTGCCCGCGGGAGCCGAGACCTCGAGACGCCCACCTCGTTCCCGCAGAAGGGGAAGAAGTGCCTGTCCGCGGTCAGGCCTGCCATCGCGGCCACCGGAAGCTCGGCTTTTGAATGCGCCACCTGAGTGGCGGCGGGCCGCGGGCAGCCAAGGTGAGCGCGGCGCAGCGCAACAAGTGTCCCGCCGTGCTTCCCGACGCGCTGCACCGCGCTGCGCCGCGAGGCGAAGAGACTCCCCAGCTGTCCCCAGCGATTGGTAACCATTTTCCAGCCTAACCGGGTCTGATTGGGAGCTCTCGGGCGTCTAGCACCTGCCGACGAGGCTAGAGCGAGAGGCGGGAGCGCCCCTTGCGGCGAACCTCAAGAGAGCGTGGAAATGCCAAAGCCGACAAGTTGATATTTTGTACGGGCACCTCGGCAAACCTCTCCTACACGTGTAAGGGCTGTGGGCCGTGGGGCCCTGCCCCCGCTAGGGCGTGCATGGGGGCGCCCAGTCGTGCGCGGTAGTCCCCTCACAGCCCCTCAGCCCTGCCGGGGTGCCGCGGTTCTTGTCAATGCCAATAAAGTGATTTTCCGGACCACTGGGAGGAGCGGGCGGTGTAGGGCGGCGCCGAAGGCAGACCGCCAACGGCGCCCCTCCCCCTCCCCCCCCCCTTTTCCCTCTGCCGCCGGCCCCACCGCATTGAAATAAGCGCTTTTCTCCGCGAGAAACTTTCGCCAACGCGCACATCGAAACAATCTATAAAATGAGAAGTAGCAAGCACTGAACACGACTGAGGAAAAATGTTCCACTGCAGAGAGAAAAAACGATTTTCGAATCCTATTTACATTCGTTCCGAGCGGTCGCCGTTAGACCTTTTCAGCGCGTTTAGTCCTTTCCATCACATGACCGTTTGCTCTCTCTGTCCGTCCTGTTTTGTATGCAGAATCACTTGTCACTGTTGGGAAGCAAGGATGTGGAATACGGTGGATGTTCACGCTGTGCACTTGCATGATGCAATACCTGCAAAAGTTGTGGTCGGTAAGGCGGCAAGGGACTCTATGACGCACCCACTCCTGATCCCTTTTTTTCCAATATTCGCACCTGGTATTTTTTCCAATTCACACCTGAATTTTTTTTTAAATTCGTACCTGGTATTGTTTTCTAATTTGCACCTGGTATTTTTTCCAATTTGCACCTAGTATATTTTTTCAATTCACACCTGGTGTTTTTTATAATTCGCACCTGATATTTTTTTTCAATTCGAACCTGGTATTTTTTTTTCAATGCGCACCAGGTATTTTTTTTTTCAATTTCCACTTGGTATTGTTAACTGAACCAGCGGCTAAAAATCGTATCCAGATTCCACGCCGCGATGGCCGGGTTACATGCGCACCAAACTATTCTTCAGGATTCCATGTGGCGTGGCGTGGTGAGGCATGGCGCGGCGTGGTGGGGCAGGGCGTGGCGTGGTGAGGCATGGCGCGGCGTGGTGGGGCAGGGCGTGGCGTGGTGAGGCATGGCGCGGCGTGGTGGGGCAGGGCGTGGCGTGGTGAGGCAAGGCGCAGCGTGGTGGGGCAGGGCGTGGTGGGGCGTGTCGAGCGACACTCCTCCCCCGTCGTAAATCTCGCCCACGCCCGCCGTCTCGGGATGGAGAGGGATTGGGCCCCCGGCTCGTGTCCTTTACATATTTCCCCAGTTTTTCCTGCGCCAGCCCAGGTACCGGGAGTGTATGAACCTCTACACCGTCATGCCTCTGATTTTTGTTTTTAGGTCAAGCGCGCATCAAAGCTTGAGCTATTACTCGCAAAATGTGTGAGGCTCAGTGTCTACGTTTCGGTCCGAGGCCTAGGCATGGAAACTGGGGAGGCCCGGGCTGAGGCAATGTACACTGTTCAGAAACATAATAAAAAGGAATATATATGGGGGGGGGGGGGGGGGGTGGCGAGCGTGGCCGGCCCCGTGGCCGTGGCCACGTTTCGACTTCAGGCCTACCAGGGAAACAAGAAAGCTGAGGAGGTCGACAGTTCCTTTTGGTGCAGCTTGCCACTATGGACCGCGGCCCGCGTGACCCTTCGGCCCCTCCCGCGCACAGCGCCGCGCGACAAGCCCCACGCCCCCCTCCCCCACCCCACCGGCCCCGCCGCCGCGGCCCCTGTTCGAGCGGTCATAAACAACGCCCAGCGAGTCCCGAATCTTTACGGCCGTCGATATGGAGGACTTCAGCCTGCGTGATGCATTTTGTGCGCAAACACACCAATTGTTTTTAGAGTGTGACAGGCCAATAGCTCATGATTAGACGACAATTTTGATACCAAGCAACACAATAATGTGACGATAGCGATTGTCCTGCTCCTCTGCCTTAGCCAAGCTCACCGACCACGAGTACCGACCATGATGTTCGAATTTCTTCAAGAAAAAGCTAAAGCCGCGCTTGACCTGGCCCTGAGCTGAAACAAAGCTCTCAGCAGAGGTTTTATTATTTATGTTTTCATGCTGTTCTGTATTCACTTTTAAAGCGACACAAGCGACGACGACGCGGGCTGGTGTTGGTTGCAAGGGGATTCGGGGATGACAACTGCCGGGGCGCTGGGGGCCCGCCGCCACAGGCGCCATCCAGGCGGCGGGGAAGGGACACAGTAACGGGTTTGCAGAGCGGGGGTGGGCGGTGGGGGCGGTGGGGGCGGAGGGGGCGGTGGGGGCGGAGGGCTCCACTGTGCGACGTCACGGCCATCGCTGACGTCACAAGTGGCGTCCGGGACGCTGAGCTCCCCACCCAGCGCCGGGCTGGGGTGGGCTGGGGTGGGATGGGGTGGCGCGTTCCGTTACTAAAGATTCCGCTGGCCAGCAGAACCAGTAGAACCGCTGCCAAGCTGATGACATAGTGACAGCGTCGTGGAAGTGGCCAGAGGGATGGCCAAAGGTTTACAGGGACGCAAGACTTGCTGGGCTTGCAGGGCCAGGCTTGCCTCGAGGGCCTCCAGCCCGGCTCCCGGCAGAGGATTATCAAATCAGATTTCGGCCAGCCATCAAACCAGTGTTCCAGGACGACGGGCATAATTTTACTCCCCTCCCCCGCGCGATCTCTGTCGGTACTAACTCGTGCGTGGTCACATTACTTTGAGCAGCGCCGCGTCGATGCACAGAGAACCAGAAGACCAGCGTAGGCGACCAAAATTCAAGACGAGTTTTGAGCTCCAGAGTCGCTAAATGGGACTCAAACCGAACGTGTAACCCCACGAGTGGAATACTCGTTTGGAGAGCATCTCATCGGTAGGGTCACATGCGGTTCGAGTCCTATTTAGCGACTCTGGAGCTCAAAACCCGTCCGGGGCATTTGACCGGCTCTGCGTCCACG
The DNA here is from genome assembly GCA_030522485.1 of Stenchaetothrips biformis. Classification (NCBI taxonomy): domain Eukaryota; kingdom Metazoa; phylum Arthropoda; class Insecta; order Thysanoptera; family Thripidae; genus Stenchaetothrips; species Stenchaetothrips biformis. The sequence goes on along the minus strand of CM060090.1, from coordinate 10,662,481 downwards.
TCCCTCCCCGGTCGCGTCCGAGCCCCGGCGTCCCGCGCAACTGTTGGAGACTCTGGTCGCTGGGACCAGGCAAGCGGCGGCCGTTCCTCGCGAGCACTCTGTCTCTCGCCAAGTTCTGCGAGTGGCGCTGAGCACACTTGCCTGAAAACAGCGGGCCGCAGAGTGGGCGTGGCGCGGCGCGGCGTGGCGCGGCGTGGGGAGCGGAGACTGGAGATGCTGCGCGCGTATTCGCAGATTGCTCAGCGGCAAGTCCCGCACGCCTCCCCCTGCCTGCCCGCCCGCCTGCACGCGGACAAACACAGCCAAGTTCGGGCAGGCACAGTGGGCCAGGAGACTGGCGCAGGCGGCCAAAACTCTAGACGCGTTTTGAACTGCGGAGTCGCTAATTGGGATTCGAACCGAACGTGTGACCCCACCAATCGATTCCTCGGTCGGAGGAGTAATCCATTAGTAGGGTCGCACGTTCGGTTCGAGTCCCATATACCGACTCTGGAGCTCATAACGCGTCCGGGTCTTCTGGCCCACTGTGGTGGGGCGGGATGGGCTAAGGGTAGCTCGGAGCAGCAGCAGCAGCATTGACACGAAACTTAGCCGGTGTGTTTGCGAACGAAAACCCGTAGTGAATGTGGTTGGCTCGCAGAGTGTTTGTACCGCACCAACAAACAGACTGCGCACGCCTCCCCTTTCTCCATCTAACCAAATTATTTGCTCGAGTCTCGCAGACGCAGAGCTGTGAAAAGATGAAAACTAGATGAGGATAAAAAGTGGTTGGAATGAAATGAGTTCGCGGGGGTCACAAAAGTCGTGGGGTCGCCCTTTCTGCATCGCCAAAAGTACTGTGATAAAATGATGAAACTGAGCATATCACGCGCCGACCAAATTTTTGTTTCGACGATCCAAACTAATTCGCACTAATAATGACTGTTTCAAATCAATACAAACAAAGGATTTCGAGCAGTGCGGCCGTTGTGTTGCGTTGCGGCCTGTGCGGGCGACCGCGCTGGTTTCGGGTAAGAAGGTCACGGCGGCTCGTCGCGCAGTGGGCCGGAAGACCGGTGGATGCGGACAAAATCCCGGATGGGTTTTGCTGTCCAGAGTCGCTAAATGAGGCCGAAACCGAACGTGTGACCCCACCGGTTAATTGCTCTCTGAACGAGGAATCCATTGATGGGGTCACATGTGCGGTTCGAGTCCTGCTAAGCGACTGTGGAGCTCAAAACGCGTCTTCCGTTTTGGCCGCCGGCGCCGGTCCTCTTGCCCACTGTGTGTCGGGTCGGTGCGGGACAGGGGCGGCGGGGCGCCCTGCTGGACCCTCGCCGCGCATCCATCACACTGCTCCCGGCGGGGTGAACCCGGCGGGGCGCCGGGGCCGGCCGGCGGACCCGACATGCTACACATGTAGCTCGTGGCGGTCATCACGTCGATCGGGGTTTCCGTGCCCCCCTCCCTCAATCTGTGGACACATTTTTCCCTGTGGCCTCGATCCCTTGCTCCCGATTTGGCAGCATGGCAGCAGTATATCGCACTTCTTTTCGATGTCCAGGCTCTGCATTATTCACGAGTCCAGCACGCTTGTTTGGCCGCGAGGCGGGGCGTGGCGGGATGTGGCGGGGCGGGGCGTGCTGGTCTTGCCAGCCGATGGTCCTGTTAATTACGAAGGCGACTGCTGCTAGCATCATGACCTGCTGCGGGCAAACCACTTTCCTTCATTGTGTCTACACGATTAGATAACAGAAGATTTCACACTGATTTTAGCGTGAATTTTCCCTTTTTTTTTGGTTTTGCGACTGGAATTTCAGGCTGATTACACGTGCTTACAGCCAGCCCTTGTACACACGATTGCACAAGTGGTTCGCTCCGCGGCTGCGGGTCTCGATGGGACATGCCGGGACTTACGGATCTCATCAAGATCAGGCATGGGCACGGTACTCCACAATCGGTACCGCAGTACTTTACCGGTACTACCGAAAAATATGGTACCGCGGTACTTTACCGGTACTACCGAAAACTATGGTACCGCGGTACTTTACCGCTACTACCGAAAACTATGGTACCGCGGTACTTTACCGGTGCTATCGAAATTTTCGGTGCCGCGGTACTTTAAAGGTACCTTGGAAAGTACCGACGGTACTTGACGTACCCACGGGTACCACGGACTCCATGCGCTGCAAACCGCTGTACAGCAGCGCATCCAACAAAAGAACTTGGAGGAAAAAAAAAGAAGAAAAAATGGGGGCCCTTCTCCCACCTCCCCACACAGTAGGGAGGACCGCCTGCAACTTCGGTGGATCGGGGGAACCGGTGCATTCCAGGCGGCGACCCCAGGGGTTCTCATCTGATGTGGGCCGGGTGAAGGGCGGGGGTTGAGAGCCTTTGGTTTTCGCGGGGTGGTCAGTGGTACCCACAGTGGTACCCCCGCTGTCCGGCGCTCTCTACCGAACATGCAGTGTGAAGGGCCAGCTTCAAAGGACTTATCAACTCCAAACCGACGAATCAGAATGGACCCACTCGCGACCAATTGCGAGTGGCTGGAACGACCGGGGATCGAACCAGTGCCGAGGCCAATCCGCCGAAGCGGACTGCTTTTTAGACACCCAAGCATAGTGGACGACAAATGATCCAGACCACTACGCTATCACGACTGCACGTCTGCCGAGTGTCGGACGACGGGTTTGAGTCGCATTGGGATGAGGGAGGCAGTCGTAAAATGTATTGAAATGTTGGGATTCGATCCCCGGACCTTACTGTTCAAGTCCGACGCCTTAGCGATCTCAGCCACCACGGCTCATGGTAGATGCGGCGTCAGCCGGGCTCTAGACGCTGCAGGGATGGAGCCGCAGTGAGCGGGTCATTCGAAAAATGTTGAGAAAAAGTGGGACTCGATCCGTCGACCCCGGTACCGGGAACCGACGCCTATACCACCTCGACCACCACGGCCTATGATTAGGCCAAGTGATGTCATGTCTTTTGAGCCGCACTCGGAGTGCAGCAGTGCGGACCGCACTCCCAGTGCGGTTCAAAGGCGTTACATTACCCGTCCCCAATCATGAGTCGTGGTGGTATAGGCGTCGGTTCCCGGTACCGGGGTCGACGGATCGAGTCCCACTTTTTCTCAACATTTTTCGAATGACCCGCTCACTGCGGCTCCATCCCTGCAGCGTCTAGAGCCCGGCTGACGCCGCATCTACCATGAGCCGTGGTGGCTGAGATCGCTAAGGCGTCGGACTTGAACAGTAAGGTCCGGGGATCGAATCCCAACATTTCAATACATTTTACGACTGCCTCCCTCATCCCAATGCGACTCAAACCCGTCGTCCGACACTCGGCAGACGTGCAGTCGTGATAGCGTAGTGGTCTGGATCATTTGTCGTCCACTATGCTTGGGTGTCTAAAAAGCAGTCCGCTTCGGCGGATTGGCCTCGGCACTGGTTCGATCCCCGGTCGTTCCAGCCACTCGCAATTGGTCGCGAGTGGGTCCATTCTGATTCGTCGGTTTGGAGTTGATAAGTCCTTTGAAGCTGGCCCTTCACACTGCATGTTCGGTAGAGAGCGCCGGACAGCGGGGGTACCACTGTGGGTACCACTGACCACCCCGCGAAAACCAAAGGCTCTCAACCCCCGCCCTTCACCCGGCCCACATCAGATGAGAACACCTGGGGTCGCCGCCTGGAATGCACCGGTTCCCCCGATCCACCGAAGTTGCAGGCGGTCCTCCCTACTGTGTGGGGAGGTGGGAGAAGGGCCCCCATTTTTTCTTCTTTTTTTTACCTCCAAGTTCTTTTGTTGGATGCGCTGCTGTACAGCGGTTTGCAGCGCATGGAGTCCGTGGTACCCGACGGGGCATGCACTTGCGTAATATTGTCGTGTCGCTCAATCCGTAATAGTGCGCGGCTGCGCGCCCGCTGACAGGACCGACGGTACTTTTCGTTACTTTACTCGCAAATCGGTACCGCGGTACTTTACCGGTCCCTTTCGCGTCATCAGCACTGCGGTGCCGGTACTTTACCCAAAAAAGTACCGCGGTGCTGGTACCGCGGTACTTTACTTTACTTTCCTGCCCATGCCTGATCAAGATAGGAAGGATGCGCAGGGACGTTCGACGAAAACGAGCTCCAGACCTGCCAAAATGAACCCCAAAGATGGCGGCCCGCGAAAATGGGTCCCTTTACTACTGTCTAAACTCGCTGGGACTCGCCTTCACTGGGACTCGCCGGGGCGCCAAGTTCATTCAAACTTTATCTTCATAGCGGGACTGGATGAGAAGAGAAACGCGATTGCGCCTTCGCGTAGTCACAACGACGAAGGAATAAATGGAGGAAATATGATGGCGGCACTTTTAGAAATCGTCGCTCCATTCGACGTTTTTTCCCTCCTGTACACGCCCGGCTGCTTCTCGGTCGGGGAGCGCCAGTTGAGGCCTCGGCGTCGTTATTGCCACAAAGGCGGCATCGAGCGGAGACCGCGGCGGGACGAAGACGGAGGTCGCGAAAGAAAAGGGAGAGTCTAAACTGGTGGCCAAGTCGGGCTCAAAGTGACCCCGGCACGATAAGTAGAGGGGGGAGGAGGGGGGTAAGGCGCGTGGCGGCGCAGATATATGAGCTGATCTGCTGAGCACGCCGCCCGGCCCGCGTTACCGTGAACGGCACCAGTCGAGCGAGGCGAGGTACGGTGGGCCAGAAGACAGGCGCAGGCGGCCAAGGCTTTGACGCGTCTTGAGCTCCTGAGTCGCCAAACAGGACTCGAACCGAACATTTAACCCCACCAATGGACTCCTCGGAATCCAGGGTCACACGTTCAATTCGAGTCCCACTTAGCGACTTTGGAGCTCAAAACGGGTCTGGGATTTTGACCGCTTCCACCGGTCTTATGGCCCACTGTGTGACGCTAGGATTCGTATCGCGCCGCGCGGCAGAGGGGCGCAGTGCAGCACAGTGGAACGGAGCCTTTGACCTCACAAGTGAATACGTGGTCCACTTTTCAGACGGGCTCCATCTTGGGATGTGCCCTAACTGCGAACACTGCCCCGCCCTACACTCGGGGAGGGGGGGGGGAGACCATTACCGCCCTTTACTTAGGACGGTGCGCCAGTTGTATCAAACATTCCACACCCTCCCACGAGTCCCGGCGGCCTCGAGCAGAGCTTGCTGTGCGGTGGCGGGGTCGGCCGGGGTTGGGGCCGGGCCGTGGGAGTGAGGGTCGCCAAGCCAAACACCTGCTGGTGGCTTCCCGGGGATGCCCACCCGTCTCCTCAAACTATACCAACGATGTGTTGTTGAACTAGACCGTTGCCAGTCGACAGTCTCAACGGGCCACGCCATTGTGGAATTCATTGAAATTTAGGGGTGAAAAAACGTTGCCGATGAAAACGAAGAGCGCTTGCGACGGAATTGTCTCCCTGGTTATGCATATGGTGCATTTCTAAATCCAACGTCAGCCATGACTTCTGATTTGGTAAACTTTGACCCCGTGCAGGCTGAAACCTTATCAGTCACAAGCTCAAAGCCAGACGACGCGAGGAAACCCATTTATGCGGTGTCGAAGAGCAGTCTCGAAACAAGCCATGTGCGTAGCGCGTGGCCGGCGTGGTCGGATGGCCGGCCAGGCCGGGGTCCAGCGGCGGCGCGTCTCCGGGGAACGCCACAATTAACCCACGCTTACCACATCCCATCCCGCCCCGCCTCGCCCCACCCCACCCCACCCCGCCCCGCCTCGTCCAACAGGCCCTCAGGGGCGCACGCGAGGCCATTGCGCCTGCCCCACAGAGCACCCCGAGGGGCACCCCGACGGGCCGTCCGGTCCGGGCCTCTTGTTAGCGCCCTGCTGGGTGAAGAGCCGAGCGACCGCCTGGGGAATGAGGCTCTGAACGCTCTGAATGGGGGCGCCGGCCAAGCACCTGGTGTCGCCGCCTCGGCCACCAGCGTTGCACAGTGGGCCAGAAGACTTGAGAAGGCGGCCAAAACTCTAGACGGCGTTTTGAGCTCCAGAGTCGCTAAGTAGGACTCGAACCGTACATGTGACCCCACCAATGCATTGCTCTCCGAACGAGGAATCCATCTCTCAGTTTTTCGTAGGCTTCGTCTCGCCGTAAGGTTAGAGCGTCGGGGTTAGGCTACGTGGAGACCCAGTGTCCAACCCTGCATTGGACTCGCCCTGTACTACGTGCGTGTGAGGTCGGATTGGGGAGGGGTTACAGCACGTGCATGAAAGCGAGTGTGTTTGTCTAACAAAACAGAAAAACAGCCGAAACAAAAAGCGTCCCTCTGTGTGTTTGCTTTGCCTGCGGTAGGCAGAGATTTTGTGAGCGTATTTTGCCGTGCTGGCGGCCTTCATCGCGTGGGTCATGAACAGACAGACTGTCGCCGGCCGTCGCCCACGCCCCGCCTTGGATGAAGCGTGGCCCTGAACTACTTCTCCGGCGCCCTTAGCCGCTCCGCCTGGACCGCCAGTCAGCCTGGACGCTTTGAAGAAACGTTCGGCTGGGCCCTCCGGAACCATGAGGTTTCTGGGAGCGCTTGTTACAAAAGAGCCCCAGCCGTCCGCCAGCCAGCAGCCATCCAGCAGCCAGCCGGCAGCCAGCAGCCCTTTGGTCCCGGGGGTCTGCCGTGACCTCGCCGCGAGGTGTCCTCGGCCCGCCGGCAGGGCGCGCTGCGATCGCTGCGGAGCGCTGGGGTTACGACCCGCCAGAGGTCATGTGACGGCCCTGCCTGCTCGCCTCGCCGCTCCTCAGTGGCCCAGAAGACCGGCGCGGACTCGAACCGAACATTTGACCCCACCAATGGATTCCTCGTTCGGAGGGCAATTTATTCGTGGGGTCACACGTTCGATTCGAGTCCCATTTAGCGACTCTGGAGCTCGAAACGCGTCCGGGATGTGGAGCCGCCTCCACCGGTCCTTTGTCGGCAATGCTGCGTACAGGCCGGGCGCCGCCCCGCTAGGCAGGCGGCGGACTGATCGCTTCCGGGAAGGGCTTCGTCACGCCCCGCCGCGCCCCGCCGCGCCCCGCCGCGCCCCGCACCACGTTCCCCGATACTCGCACGCACGTGCGTCACGTGCCACCGGAGCGGCGCTGATGGCGTAGAGGACAATGCCGACAGGCGGCGCTGCTGCGATCGCTTCCCACCCGACCAAATGGAATTTTTTATGAACAGTAATCATATAGTTCATAAGGCGACGGCAGAAGGGCTCGCGAGTCTAAAGCGCCCTTGACTGCAGCGTGCGTGTTTGCGTGCGCTTATTATGGTGGCCAAGCCGCCCTGCTGGCAGCTACGTCAGAGGCTCAGTCCGTTCCGCAAGCTGCCCGACTCATTGGGGATTGTAGTGGACGGAGCGTCCAAGGAGGTCCGACCCCCACAGCCTACATACACAACTTGGCACGTTGCGCGGGCTGCCTAGAGCGTAGGGTGAGAAAAAGAAACTCCGCTTGCGCCATCGGCATGAGAAATGACTAAACGTGAAGCGAATAATGATTTGCGGTCGGAACGAGTCAAAAGGAAAGTAAAGGGGAAAAAATCTCGGTTTTAATAACGCCGAGTTGGTGAGGCGAAGGGTTATAAGAAGTGGACAAAGAGAACGGTGGAGCTTAAATATTCCCAGAGAGAAGTCATCTTCAACTTTGGAAAGACACCCATCAGTTCTCCCCCTCCTTGTTGAGAGGGGGAGGCGGGGGCCTCCGTAGTGGCGTCGCAGAGGCGGGGACAGGTGTTAAAAGGACTCCGAGAGGAGGCCAATGCAATGAGGAGTGCTGGAGCGGAGCGCGCCCCGCGGGGGCCGACGAGGTCCCCGTGTCCGACACTCGCCCCGCCTTTTGCGAGGCTGTTGGTGGGCGGGTGCCCTTGCCATTGTTCTGTCCCGGTGTGACGTAACCGCCTCCATCCTCGCTCCAACTAGGTCTGAAATTAACAGTTCCGGACGACGCCCCACAGTGGACCAGTGGACCACAGGCGGCTCGTCAGGTCTCGTTACACGCAGGGCGCATGTCGTCGCTCAGCCTGATGGGGGACGAACAGACCGACGGACAGACAGACAGACAGACGCGGCCCGAGCACTCCTTGTTACGGGTGCATGTAGTCGCTTCTCAGTGCTGTGCACAGACAGACCGACGAGCAGACGGGCGGATGGACAGACGTGCAGATGGGGCAATACCTGCTTCCGGTTAGCGCTTGGAAGTTCACCCCGCTGCTGCGACGCCTCCACAAAGGCCAAAGGGCGCCCTTCCTCCCCCCCTCCCCTTCCCCCTGTTGATGCATACTCAATCAATGACTGCCTCAGACAGCTCCCAGTTCCAGGCTGTGTTCGTGCCTGCTTCGCCACGGGGCCATCGCCGCTGCTCCCCCCGCACAGTGGGCCAGACGCTGCTGGCGGTCAAAACTTTCGACGCGTGTTTTAAGCTGGAGTCGCTACATGGGACTCGAACCGAACGTGTAGACCTCACCAATGGATTGCTCTTCGAAGGGGGAATCCATTGGTGGGGTCTCACGTTCGATTCGATTCCCATTTAGCGACTCTGGAGCTCAAAACGCGTCTAGATTTATGGCCGCCTGCGCCGGTCTTCTGGACCACTGTGCGCGGCGTCAGCAAAAATGCCTCCAGCCGTCGCGCTGTGTAATTGGCAATCGGCCGTGCATTCACCGCGAGCACAATGGCCGTGAAGAGGACCTCCAGCGAGGTGGAAAGCGCACCGCGGCCGAGGCTCACGCGTTGCCAACGTGTTGCCAGCGAGGTGGAGAGCGGTGGGACCAGCGGGACCGGGGACAACACAGCTGGCTGAATAGGGATTATTGCGTCCATTTGAGTGAGCTGTTGTTGCGGTTTGAAATAAGGTTGGCATCGCAGAGCCGAACAGAAGTCGGGTATGGGGACTAAATGAGTCACCCTGTGTCTCCACTAGGCAACTAGCCAGTGGATAATAATATCTCTCTCGATGATTCCACTTTGGTGCGAGGTCCCTTGTTTCCCGACCTGTGATCCTAAGTCTTAATCATTAACTGTTCTTTACGAGAATAGAACATGGGCTACGGTCGGTGTTACAGACGCGCCTGTTTTATTGGCAATTAATGAAGTAACAGGGAGGTTGGCGGTGGGGACGAAAACTGCGGCGTGTTTTAATGCGGCGTAAAATTTGACGCGCGATGAAATCGATCGGCAACCGCCTGCGTGGTCCGTCTGATTAGCACACTGCACGACCTCCCACGCGCAAATAGTCCTGCCTTTAATTTGTCCTCGTTAGTCCGTATGGAGAACAGCAGCAACCAACTGCTAATTGGACTCAGACTGACTGACTGAGTAAGGGATTGAGTGAGCAAGAGAGAGAGAAGGGGGGGGGAGTGAGTGAGTGAGCACGGATTAGGTGGCAGGACGGATGGCGTGGGCGTTTGGCGTTTCTCCCGGGAAACAAACTCCGCTGGTCACCCCTGACCTTTTGAGAGGACTTTAGGGGACACAATGAGCTTTGTGAGCAGGAATTCTATTAAAACACCTACTAAAGACATCTTGCCACAAAAAAGAGGGTGCGAAATGGTTTATTCCTATGTCACTGACCTTATGCAATAGTTTTTGATAGAAAAACAGCTATTCTGTTGCAATTGGCTGAATGAATAATCGCCTTAAGGTGGAGAAGTCCATTAGGATGATGGTCCCTCCCGCACCAAGGGAGTGGGTGCGACCCGGACGCCACTCATAAACCTCGAGACGACCACTCGATAGGCAACCCTTCCTCTTCGCATACAAGTCGCCCATAAAGGGCGTCCGTTTCGCAAGCCACGCGTGGGTGCCCGCAATCAGGAGCTTGAACTAAAAAGTTTCTAATTTCGAGTCTCTTCAGAATCTTTATTCTGTTTCGGCGTGGCCCGCATTTGGTCGGTCTGCCGCGTCCGCCACGCCTGCCCAGCCTCTTGCCCGTCGAGAGGACGATGTCTGGCATTTTTTCTTTCCTCGGCGCGACGCTTCTGCCTGAGTTTATGAAAGTTGAAAGCAACCCCGAGTTTGTCGTAGCATTGTGGCAGCGGCGCGGCAGCGGCGTGGCAGCAGCAGGTTGCCACTGTCTGCAAATAAGACACGTGCTGGCACGAGAGCTCGGCAAAGCGGGGCTCAGCGCTGCTTGGTCTCCGCACAAACCAATACCACGTCAACAACCGCGACAGAAAGGCAACTCAGGCCTTTCCCTTCGCCCGCACGTCCGCCCGCTCGCAGTTGCTACGCGTGAGCGAAGCGCTATTGACCTTTCACGAAAACGAAAAGAACAAAGCCTCACGTACAAAGAGCGCTAATCTAATTTTAAATTCAGCGATGATGGAGTTATCTTGTGAACGGGGAGGGTTAGCAAGAGGCATTATGCACTTGATAAATTTTGGATAAGGAACTGAAAAACTTACTTCCCTGCGGATAACGCTAGTTGCGTACGCACTCTGAAAACCTTGAAAGCTATTTTTGGCTTTACAAAAAAAAAAGAAGCTTGTTATAACAAAGTATTTGGAGGATACATAAGCTTGGTAATTTACGAACTAATTCTTCGTATAACAAACAATGTAGTCTGTACCTTACAAATGCTCAAAATACTTCGTAAGGTTTTCGGCGTGCGCCGTTTAAAAAAGACAAAGTAAAAAGAGTTTGGTCAAGCTCGCCTTGCTAGCTCTGCACGTTGTTTGATGCTTAAATCTGGTGCGTGGCTGCTGCTGGCTGCTAGGTGTGGCGGGCTTTTCCCCTCCACGGCGCCCTGCCGTGAGAGGAGTCTGCATTACTCATGGTACCCCGCCCACCCGCCTCCAAGCAGTGCATAATGCAGCGCTGCTGCAGTGGAGCGCCGCGGCATCACAATTTAAACTTGGCCGACTCGAATCCGCCTAGCCCCCCGTAAGAGTCCTCGGGGTCCTCGTGTCGTTGGTCACCTAGTTATCCGGGACCATGGGAGACGTGGCCGTGACCTTCCCTCAAGGATCAAAGGCAAGCCACTTCTTTTCGGGGAATGAGCGAGTCGTGTCCCCGTGGCCCGGCCAATCCCATTTTGAGTCCCAGAACCAAGGGCTCGGTCGTCGGACCCTGCTCCTGTTCCTTTGCGACTGTCCAGCCTATGCTGAAAGTGGGTCTCAACCGACGCGCTCGGCGGGGCAGAGAATTAATTAACGAATAAGGGCGTGCGTGGGACTAGGGCGGCCAAATTACCCATCTGCCGATAGAGTGCTCTGAGCGGGCGGCCTTTGATAGTCACTGAATCGAGCAATCGCTTGACAGCATTCCGTAAACACGCGTGCTGTTTCACGGCCCCCTCCGCTTTTCCGCGTCGCTCCCTCCGCCGTCCGAAGGGGCAGGTAATGACGCAGGTGCTATGACCTCGCACTCCTTACATTTTCTTTCTCTTTCGTTCCACCCGCCCCTCCGGTTTGGGCAGGCAGGGGTGAGGTGTAGGCGGGGTTCAACAGGTCACACTGAGGTGGCATTGTATTGATCCGTCCCGCCGGGCCAACCCGTCTGCCTGCGGTGTGCCCTCGGGAGGCTCCTAGCTAAAGGACGCGCACACGCTCCCGCACACACGCACACGGAGATGCACACCAACGACCACACTCACAAAGAAGCGTAAGCACATATATGCAGCGGGGCCATTGCCCGCTAGCATCTCCAGCCTCAGGGCCAACGGAGGAATGTAGAAATTCAGTTTAAAAAGAATGTCTTAAATCACAATTTTTTGTTTGCCTGTATGAATGAACAATAACCATTAATTAATGCTTATGAATGATTTGAATTTTACTCGTCTTATACGAGCCCAGCGAGTATAGCACCGCTGGACATTCTTATCGCTTCTCGGCGATGTAGGCCCAGGTGGGTGCAGCAGGTGATGCAAACTAGAGTTCCCTATTGGCACGATGACTGCAGCCTAGCACTTCGGCCACGCGTGAGAAGATGCACGAGAACGCAGCAGGAAAGGCGTTGCCTCGGCCGTGCACCGGCCGCCGACTTTTTCTTTGCTGTCTGCGAAAAGTTGGTGGCGAGTCTGGACTTGCATAATTTAAAGGAGCCTCCTCAGAGTTCTTTTCGCGTTCCTCCTTTTTCTAACCTGCAGGGAGCCTGGAAGGAGCCTGTAGGCTCCAGGACACGCCAACACTGCACGTCGGCGAAGGTGAAGGGTCTACGAAGAGCAACACCAGCCCCCACCACTCGCTGCCTGCGCGAGCGGAGCATAATGGTGATTTCATATTTCTCGCCCTTACCCCGATTTAAAAGGAACGATCCACGCGAAATGAGGAGTTAAAACTCGTAAACACTTAATTTCAAAGTTTATCAAAACAGAGAGAGAGAGTGTGTGTGTCCAAATGGCATCAAACAGACCCTTTCGCTCGTCGCTGAAAAAGAACAAAAGTAATCAAAAAGACAGGAACCACTAGGAACGTTCCTAATGGTTCCTGCCTTTTTGATTACTTTTGTTCTTCACTCGGCGTCGAGCGAAAGGGTCTATTCGCCTGACTTTTGTACCTAGCCTCTACCCTCTGCATTTATTCTTTCATGAATAGAGGCAGCATGGAAAATTTGGTGGTTTGGAAATGTTGTTGCTCACGTAATGGGGGGAGCCGAATAGAACCGAGCCGAGTAGAACCGAGCCGAGCCATCCCGAGGGATAACCACAGCGCCTGTCCCTCATTACTCTAACCAGGGTGGGGCAGGGAGAGGCGGGGCGGGTGAGGCGGGGCTACGCACGCAATTGGGACGCGGAAGGACATCACCCCGCCCCATCTCCTCCCCTTTCCACCCTGGAACACAGAAAGTCACTTCACCCTGGAGATGCCCCGCCACCGCCAGCAGCAGGTGCTGATGGTGGCGGCAGCCACAGCGTCCAAGACGCCGCGGTCAGTGCGGAGCGAGCAGCTCTCCAGCCAGCGCCGCTCTCACGCACCATGCAGCCAATCACACGGAGGCTTAGAGACCTCTCCCGCCGCTGCGTCGCATTTATTTGAATGCCTGTCAGTCAAACTCCGTCAACCGGTGACAACCGATGACATTTTGGAGAGATCGGCGCTGCTGACTGAACACCGCACCAGCGTAGGTTATACTCGCAGCCTCACATGTTCCGGTAATTAGCCTTCTTTTTCTTGTATTTTTGTGCGCATGCAACAATAACGCATCCAGAGCACATCTCTTTTCAGGATGGTTGTAGGATGCAGCTCAGGTACCGCCGCCAATATGAACCACGCAAGACACCGAGCACATCGCAAGCCCAAAACCTGGGGGGTTCAAGATGGCGGCAGGTGACCTCGGGGGCATCTTACTACTAAGGATCCTCGACCGCGCACGTCAGGGCTTTTGCGGCCCTGGCGGGCCTTCGGGGGATTATTTCCTCTTCCTCCCCAAGGTCGAGGCCGCGCTCCGTTCTATTTCGAGAGAAGATGCACGGCAAAAGGAGGAGAACCGGCCTCACGCACCTCAGCGGCGGCACCGCGGCCGGGCCTGCCGGAGCAGGAGCGTGCCGGAAAGATTGGGACCATCGAGGCGAAACAAACGAAAACAAAGCGGGCTCCACGTGGGACAGTGCACCTACCACTCCCCACGCTGCGTACCACCCGCAGGCGCCCCTCCCCACCCAGCCCCTACCCCCCATGGCCCCGGCCCACCGTTGCGCCCAGCCTCAGCTGCAGTGCGGTACCGTGTGCCCTGTTGGCCGCCGGACTTAAGCCCGATATCACGAGGATCAGGGCGTGCTTTAGGGTCCAACAGTTCAAGCCGCTGTGCACGCGACGGGCGCGTTGGACCGTCGGCCGCCACTGCCACCTACATGCCGCGGTTTGGGGCAGGCGCGACGGTCTTGTTGGTCGTCGAGACAAAAGAAACCTCTATCCGTCGGGGTCCTCACCGAGCAGAGCTCTTGGCAGCGGCGTCTACCTGGGTGCGGGTGACCAGGCAAAATGGGTGAAAAAAAAACTGACCCCACTATGATTTAACCCCACCTCGTCCGGCCCGTCCACCCAGCCCACCCCCCGGCAGCAAACCACCCTGCAGGGGATGCGCAGCGGGGCTTAGGGGGCGGCGGTGCCCAGCCTGACCCTGCCAACCCAACGGCGCCGACGGCCCTGCGTACCTGCTTGAATCGATAAGAGCGTTGGGGCAGGCCGTTGGCAGCATTTTGTTGGCAACACTGCTTCGTTGACAGGCACTCTCCTTCCTCGTTAACTTACCTGCCGTTCTTGGAGGAAGAAAGGCAGACAGCTTTTTTAAATAACTGATTCAAATAAACGCAAACGAATTATCCGTTTTATTTTTGTAGCTTTTTCTCTCCCTCTTCTTTTGTTGCTTTTTCTCTCCCTCTTTTTTTGTTGTTTCCCGGAGGGCAAATTAATTGCCTGTGTGTCTTTTCTCGTCCATGGAACTGCTGTGCGATTTGCGTGGTGGCAAGGGCGGCCCGTGTTGGAGCGGGCCCATCCAGCCTGCCGATCGGAAAGCATAGCCCTTTGGCCCCGATCCAAGCACAACACAACGAGTAGTAGCGACCCACGCCCAGCACGGCGGCAGCGAGGGCAGCGTGGGTGGAGGATGTATGCCAGGACCGAACCCTTGTAGCCAAGACAAGCCAAGCAAGGCAGAATCGAAAAACAACAATTAGGGGCAGCACAGCAGTGAACAAAACGAAGAATGGAGAATTCGGCCGACAGAACCGCGACTGCCGTTCCTTGTCAACGTGAAGGTCTTGATGGGCGGCCTTAGAACGAGAGAGAGAAAGAGAGAGAGAGAGAGAGAGAGAGAGAGAGAGAGAGAGAGAGAGAGAGAGAGAGAGAGAGAGAGAGGAGGCCTCGCCCCCTGGGACGCTGTGCGGTTCTGTCGCTTTCCGTAACCCGCTCCAGCAAGGAGGCCCTGATGGACTCGGACGTCGCGAAGACACTAATGCAGTGGGATGGCTCGGGCCCGGCCGGCGTACTGTCTCATCACGGCGGAACAAAGACGGTCATTGTCCTCAGCAACAATGGAAGGGAAGCCCCGCACGGGGGAAGCGGGGATGCACGGCAGGCCAGGCGCGCCTCGAGCACCACTGGAACACAATGCATGGCACGACGACACACTCGAACGCTTCATTCACCACTGGGGTGATTTTCATGTGAACAACTTGCGGCACTGCTTTGGTGGGAGGGGGCCATAAGACACGCGTCATCAGTATACCGTGCGATAGACCGGAGTGTGGCCCCCGGGACTGCCCTCGTCTGAAAGTGGGGTGGGCATGTAAGTCGCGCTTGGAGAGGGATATGCATCGTTTCTGTCCCGAGATCTCGTGAGTCGGGCACGACGGCTGAACGCTGCGTCATTGCCCGGCGACGACGGTGCCCCTAGAGCAGCGAAGCGGCAGCCACTCGTCTGAGCTGTGCGGGGCTAGCTGCTGGAGCTGCTGGAGCCTGGAGCTGGCTGGCGCCAGGGGCGGATGACGTGGGCCAGAGCGGGCTGGAGCGCGGGGGATTACACCCTGAGCCGGCTCGGCTCCGACAGGCACAATCAGAAGGCGCGGGGGAACGTCGCGGCCGCGCGGGAATCCGACCGGAACCCTAGGATCACAAAGTCTCTGGCAAACCTTGATGTTCTTGAGTCGGCAATAAGGATGCTCTCTCGCTGGTGGGTACTTTTGATATCCTTCGTCGCCAGTCGCCTCGCACCAATGTCCTGATGCATTCGTTTCAGTTCCAGGCCGCGTGCTCTCTAATGGGGACTTTTCTTTACCAGACTGCCACTTTTATTGCTGGGCGAAGCGAAGCCCCCTGTTGGGGAATTCGAACGTTCGACAGGCCAAGCTCCGTAGACCGAACTTCAAAAATGGTAACATGCATTTGCATCTGCAAAAAAAAAAAAGGGCCAGCTCAGCATCAAGGCCGTAGTACTCCCCCGTGACTTCACCGGAGACCAGCCACATTTCCGATGAGATTCCCGGGTTATTCACCGAAAGCCTCGACATGCCATGACGATCGCAACTCGTTTTGGTGGCATGGCACAACCCGCGGCTGTGGCGGGGCCTAACGGGGTCTGGTGGGGTCCTGTAGAGTAGAGGGCTTGGCCCACGGCCCGGGCAAGCAGCAATTGTTTAATAATAGAGCATTATAGATCATCGCGACCCAAGAACGCCTGCGTGCGCCGTTGCCCCCGCGAAGGAACAATCTTAGCGAATTGCGGCCCGGCGCTCGGATTCAAGGAAATTACAGCCAGCACGCACGGAAAGAAATCAATAGTTAAGCGACAGTTTAGTCATACAAATCTTTTTCAATTAGTAAGAGGGGGGGGTCTTACTTCAATTCCCTAGAGTAAATTTCAACAACTTTGGGTGTTACGTTGTTTGATTTCGATAAAGCTCGACTGATAACCTGCCAACAAACAATGCCCAAAACCAGTTAGTGTAGAAATGCGCAGTTCTCTCCGAGTCCTCGGCAAGCTCATCAAGGCGGCTCCTACCTCCTGCCCCTCGAGCGCCCTCGCCTCGGCCGGCCGCGAAGGCAAATCCTCGGTCCACCCTAAGCAGTGCATGTCATTGGTGACGCCACTAGACGGCTCGGCGGCCCAGCCGAGGGGTTGAGGCGGTCGAGACCTAGTAGCCGCGGCCAGGGCGCTGTGGCACGCGCGGACCCCCACTCTTCCCGCGTGATATCCGGGGCGTTTCGCGCCACCTTCCTGATCTCGCCGGCCGGTCTGTTGGCCCACTGCGCGCTGCTCCACTGTGTGTTCCTGCCCCTCGCAGTGTAGGGGGCCTCAAATATGTGGGGACTCAACTGCCTAGCCCGGCCGGGCGACACTGCTGGACGCCAACGCGGTGTAGGGTGCCTGTGAGCAGGCCAGGCCCGGCCGGGCCCGGCCCCGCCGGTCAAGCAGCGGGAGTGCGACCCGAGCCGGGGAACCAGAGTCCTCCTCTCACCGTCTTGGAAGCGATAGCCGTCACGCGATACGCGGGTCAGAGGCGGGGGCGAGGGTGGGCAGGTACTCAAGCCCGCTAACACCGAGCCGAGGAGCCGAGGAACACAGACTCGATGTGTTTCAGCGTATTACAGTTTACTGTCTCGCTTGGTGGGATGATAAACGGATCAAAAACTCCGGCCGCCAAAACCACACGAGCGCACCAGGTTGCACGAGTGAGTGGCCTAATGGGAACGCTCTCTCTCTCTCTCTCTCTCTCTCTCTCTCTCTCTCTCTCTCTCTCTCTCTCTCTCTCTCTCTCGTCCCCCTTCGACGCCGCCTACTCGCTTTCACGCCTCTTTGCTCCGCTGCCTGCTCGCGTTGACGAGGTGTATAGCCTTTATCATTACCCGTCTCGTCGGTACACCGGGTGTGCAGCGGCCGTGGCATCTCATTTCGGGCCCCACAAAGGTGAAGCGGGCCCCCGCTCCCCGCGCCACCCCGCCCCGAGTGGCGTTGAAGCCAACACTCACACGGTACAGCGCGCCGGCCCTGCCCGAACCTCCAACGCCCCTCGCCCCCCGCGCCACCCCGCCCCGAGTGGCGTTGAAGCCAACACTCACACGGTACAGCGCGCCGGCCCTGCCCGAACCTCCACCGCCCCTCGCCCCCCGCGCCACCCCGCCCCGAGTGGCGTTGAAGCCAACACTCACACGGTACAGCGCGCCGGCCCTGCCCGAACCTCCACCGCCCCTCGCCCCCCGCGCCACCCCGCCCCGAGTGGCGTTGAAGCCAACACTCACGCGGTACAGCGCGCCGGCCCTGCCCGAACCTCCACCGCCCCTCGCCCCCCCGCGCCACCCACACCCCGCCGCCCGCCCTCACTACCGGGCGGCCCGTCCGTGAGGCCGCACAGTGGGCCACAAGACCGGCGCAGGCGGCCAAAATTCTAGACGGCCAGAGCCGGTCAGCCAAATTGCCGAGCCGTGCCGGCCTCGCTTTGTCTCGCTCTCACTGTAGCGCAACAACGCCACGGAAACCTCTCGCGTGCGTGCGGGAGAGAGACAGAGTGATGAAGTTCGGAGGCAGCCTGCCTGCCGGCCGGGCCAGGCACGCCGGGCCTTGCGCCTATCGCGTGGGACTAAATTTGGAACTGCCGTGGTGGCGGGTGGCCGACCTGGACGCGGACCTGGACGCCGGGCTGAGCGGACAAAGTCACTGCATGCCTCTGTTGGAAAGTCTGGCGCGGTACGCGTGTCCCTGTGAAAGGTGATGTTGTCCGTGTGTACGCTTGTGTGTGTGCAGCCGAAGCATGATGTATTTGCTTTGGGCCTATGGGAGGACGCTGCAAGGATACGTCAGGGCAACATTATTGTTCCCTTTGTTTGCCTTCCGTGATTGGACGAGATCTGTTGTGTCCGCCACCCCCTTTCCCCCATCCTGCACCTCCTTTCTCTCTCCTGGTCCTCCCCCTCCCCTTCCCCGATGGTCAACAGCACACAAACAGGCCGGACGGCACGACCGCACTGCCCTTGCCGGCCGCACAGACCGCCGACTATCGCAAAAAAAAAAACGTTGTCGGTCGCACTCCACTGGGATGGAACTAAGTCGATGATCCAGGCCGCACGCTGAAAAAAAGGGTTCTCAATCCGAGAGCATTCGTCTCACACCGAGTGTTGCAAGCTTTAAACCATACGGTGACCCAACCTATAGTACGCCTCGGGTACGCCTCGTCCGCAGAGCAATCGGGGTCACACGTTCGGTCCGAGTCCCATTTAGCGACCCTGAGGCTCAAAACGCATCCTGAATTTTGACCGCCTCTCCCGGTCTTCTGGCCCACTGTGTGGTGCAGCCTGGCGCAGCGCCGCTGCAGAGGTCGTTCACTTCTCCAAGTCGTAACGGGTTCGGCCACGCCGCGACGCCGCGACGCCGGAATGCGCCTTTTATTACGGCAGAGTCCGAGGCGTCGGCGGCGTGGTCGCGGTGACCGCGGAGGGCGGGGGAGGACGTCACGGCAGGCCGGCCGCGCACCGCGGCGGAATAGAGGGGGCAGGGCCGCGGCGGCCGCGGCGGGCGAAGCAACAGATCCAGTGGTTCTGCAATATCCTCGTGTATTATGGAGGCAGGCACGCGAGGCGGGGGGGGGGGGGGGGCAGGGCGGAGCGCGGCGGCCAAAGGGGCAGGGCTAAACTCTATTTTCGTCCCGCGCGCCGCGGCCGCGGGCCACAATAGCTTTTGCGGTTCCGTGTCGTCAGGAATCAGGCATCGACGCGGCAAGGCTGGGCATGGCTCCCAGGGGGGTGGCTGCCAGCTCCGGCGTCGCCGCGGACGCCAGTTCGAGTTGTTTCGAGTCAGCAAAAAGGGAGGGGGGGGGGGAGTGTCTTCGCCGGTGTTGGAATGACAGGCACCTGTGCAAAAAAGGGAACACGCTGGCTGTCACGCCCAGATTGATCCGCAGCCAACTGTGCAAGTAGTTGTTCCGCGTACTGCTGCGGGGAGCGGCTATGCTAGCTGCAGGATTTAGGCGACTGTATTATGCCACGGCCGTCTCCTCGCCGACGCACAGTACGTCAGAAGATCGTTGAGGCGGTAAAGATCAGGGACACGTTTTGAGCTCCAGAGTCGCTAAATGGTACTCGAATCGAACTTGTGACCATACCAACGGATTACTCGTTTGAAGAGCAGTCCATTGGTGGGGTCACACGTTCGATTCGAGTCCCATTTAGCGACTCTGCAGCTCAAAACGCGTCTAGAATTTTGGCCGCCTCAACGGTCCTCTGACCCACTGTGCGCTGGCCGCGCTAAAAGTGGCGCTGAAAAGCACAGGGGAAAAAGTGCGGCGCGTCGTTCTTGTTCGCGAGGAGAAACTTTACTTGGCGACCGCCGCCATTCAGATTGCCCGCCTGCTCGGCGTGGCTTGGCGGCGGCGGGGATCGGCCGGAGCAGGAGGGCGGACGGGGGTTCTAGCGTAAAGTCTGCTTGTCTTTTCTTGCCCTGCTTCCTTTTGCCCCCGGCTCGCTCTTTTGTGCGCCGCCCGCAACTCCCCCTCCTCTCTCTCTCTCTCTCTCTCTCTCTCTCTCTCTCTCTCTCTCTCTCTCTCTCTCTCTCTCTCTCTCTCTCTCTCTCTCTCTCTCTCTCTCTCTCTCTCTCTCTCTCTCTCTCTCTCCTCTCTCTCTCTCTCTCTCAGCCCGCCGAGCAATGCAGTGTGTGTCGCGGGGCCGCCAACCCGCCACCCCAAAATGGAAAGTTGGCTGTGACGGATAGAAATGGAATTGACATCCCACGGCGACGAGTGGGCCGAGGCGGAGGAGCAGGCACTCCGCACGGCACGTCTCGCAGTGGCCCAGGAGACCGGTGCAGGAGGCCAAAACTCTAGACGCGTTTTGAGCTCCAGAGTCGCTAAACAGGACTGGAACCAACCGTGTGACCCCAATGGATTCCTCGTTCGGAGAGCGATTCATTGGTGGGCTCTGACGTTTCGTTCGAGTCCCATTTAGCGAGCCTGGAGCTCGAAACGCGTCAAGCGGTTTTACCGCCTGCGTCGGTGTTCTGGCCCATTGTGCGGCAGTGTGGCGGGCGGGCCAGTGGCAGTACTAGCGCGTAGCAGCCCTCCAGGTGGGAAAACAAACACTCTGCGTCCCGCGAGGCCTGCACCCACACTGGCAGGCAGGGCGGGGCGCGCCGCCTGGGCTGGGCCTGACCCTGGCCACTGGCTGGATGAAAAAATAACCGTCCCACAATATTGGTGATGAGCAGCGCGCCCGGCCGGCAACCCATCCCTGGATTGCTCTCCGAACGAGGAATCCATTGGTGGGGTCACAGGTTCGGTCTGAGTCGGTCTGAGTCCCGTTCAGCGACTCTGGAGCTAAAAACGCGTCTAGAGTTTTTGGCCGCATCAACGGTCTTCTGACCCACTGTGGAGCGGCGAGCGCTTTCGTGATGTGACGTCACTAAGACAGCGCCGGGGAGGGGCGGGCCGGCCTTGTGTGTCTAGGTTGGCCGGCTGAGCTCTTCGTCGTGACAAGGAGGTGCTGGGCGAGCCGATGCCAGGCCAGGCCGGTGCCAGGGCCGGTGCCAGGCCGGTGCCAGGCCGGTGCCAGGCCGGGCGATAGGCAGTGCGAACCTCATCAGTGCCTCGCGGGGCTCCTCGGCGGGGCGGCCGCGGGGCTCCTCGTTGCACAGCGTGGCGGCCCACAGTGCGTCAGAAGACTGTTGAGGCGGCCAAAATCTCGGACGCGTTTTGAGCTCCAGAGTCGGTAAATGGGACTCAAACCGAACGTGTGACCCCAACAATGGATAGCTCTCCGAACGAGGTATCCACTGATGGGGTCACACGTTCGATTCGAGTCCCATGTAGCGACTCCGGAGCTCAAAACGCGTCTAGAATTTTGGCCGCCTCAACGGTCTTCTAGCCCACTGTGCGGCCGCGCGTTCCCCGTCACCGACTGATTCACGCTGCCGGGGAAGCCCTTGGCGGCCGGCCCAACACGAAAGCCACACACGGGGGATTTAGTTTGACGTGGCGGCCTACGGCGGCGCGGCCTATGGCGGCGCGCCCGAGCGCGTGGCGGCGCGGTGGCGGCCTGCGCGTGGATCGGTTGATTGATTGCTTTCGGTGAAGCCGACAAGCCCGAGCACGCCGTTTTCGGACTGCCCCCGGGGACGCGGCAGGTGCTGGCAACTCGCCGCAAAGCGCTGCATGGCGGCGCGGGCCGCGGTGAGAATCGCTCCGCAGGGGAAACCTGCCACCAGACCCGGATGGCAACTCACTCATACTCTCTCTCTCTCTCTCTCTCTCTCTCTCTCTCTCTCTCTCTCTCTCTCTCTCTCTCTCTCTCTCTCTCTCTCTCTCTCTCTCTCTCACACACACACACACCACCTGGTCGGGCGCGCAGGTCTGTGGGCATAGGGGATGATATTTGGACGAGGTATCGACTGGGCTGGGCCGGGCGGGGCCGATGTGGCCCCCCTGGGGGCGAGCAGCTCCGATCAGCCACTCGGCCACAGCCTCGATTAGGGCAAGTCGAGGCAATTGGATCTCACGCGGCTATCGATGAATAGTTGTGGAGCTCGGCGTCGTCCTGCCTCCACCCAGAGGGCCTTCCAGGGGTGCTTCACCAAGAGACGCGCGCGTCCGGCGAGCACAGCGTGAGCTTCCTATTCCGTGTCGTTTTCCCTTCTTCCTGCCGCCCTCCTCCCGCCGCCGCGGCCCTGCGCCCTGCGATCTGGCAAATTACACATAATCGTCCCGACAGAAATTATAGATGACGACTCGACGCGGCGCAGCGCGCAGCCACGTCGCAGCCTTGAGCACCCGGCCGCGCGGAAGCGAAAACAAGAATACTACGCAGCGGGCACGGGGTGGGGTGGTGGGGTCGGACGCCAACACAGGTATGTATATGAAATTCAAGCCCGGCTGTGTCTCCAATTTACTCTCCGCTATGTCGCCTCATTCTCCGGACCGCCGGCTACTTTGGTCACCCCGCCGCCCCGTCACCCCCTCGCCCCACCAGTGCCGGCCCGTGGCCCTACCACCCATTCCCGGAGAAGAGGAGAATATTATTTCGTGGCGTAAAACTTTGCTCTCCTGTCGTGATGAAAAGAGAATCCGAGCGCAGCCGTTCATTCTCCTTTACTTTCGGCCAATATTCTCTGACGAAGTCCCAATTCAGTTGATCGTTACATTATTGTCATGTGCGTGAAACCTTGATCGAAATTGCTAGGTGTGCGAAGAAACACAAAGCCAGGAAGCGGCGCAAGGGGAGTCCCTCTCGCTGCTCGCGCGTCAGACCTAAAATTAATAGAAGGGCACACGACGGTCACGACCTCCGCGGCGGCTGGTTGCTCGCGGCACCCACAGCAACAGGGGAGGCGACTTGATCCTCGGCGAGCCCCGTCTTGCGCCAGCCACACACAGTGGGCCAGAAGACCGTTGAGGCGACCAAAATCCAGCACGCGTTTTGAGCTCCAGAGTCGCTAAAGGGGACTCAAACCGAACGTTTGACCCCACCCATGGATAGCTCTCCGAACGAGGTATCTATTGGTGGGGCTACACGTTCGATTCGAGTCCCATTTAGCGACTCCGGAGCTCAAAACGCGTCTAGAATTTTGGCCGCCGCAACGGTCTTGCTGTGAGGTGCCGTGCCGTGTTTGACGCGGCGTTCGCGGCCCACGCGCGGGACGTACAGGAACAGGCTGGGGCGCTGCCTGCCCTGCATGGCGACGGAGACGTGCAGACAGCCGGCATTGGCATTCAGCGGGCGTGCACGCCCAGCACGCCCTGCACGCCCCGCCCCACCCCGCCCCGCCCCGCCCCGCCTCACGGTGCCCCGCCCCCGCTCTTTCTGCACTCTGCATGACCTACCCTGTTTTTCTAGGCAGCCGGGCGGTAGCTTAGCGCAGTAATAACAATGGGTCCGGAGTGGCCGGGGAACTCGGACGGGGTCCTGTGCGGGGTCCCTGTGCGGGGGCGATGCGGAAGGCGCGCTGCAGGGCGGCCAGCCTTGTCCCAAACGGGAAAACGGCGGCGGAAAATTTGAGAAGTTCCTCAAGTACAGGGAGGATGCTGTATGTATAAGTAAGCAGTGATCCGGCGCGGCGGCGACGTGCGGTCGGACGGACGCTGCGGATGGATCGCCCGGACCACAGTGTCGTCCTTAATGCAGCAAATCATTTTCAAAGTTTCATGCTCCGGGGAGGGAAAAAATGGCAGAGCGACACGGAAAAAAAGGGACAGTCGCCGCCGATGTCGTTTGAAATGTCGCGGCAGTCAATGGAGGGCCGTGCCCGGCCAGACGAGGAGGGACCGGAGTGATGAACCGCCCTTTGGTGGCTCCCTTGGGCCGGGGGCGAGAGCGGGGCACAGTGGGCCAGAAGACCGGCGCAGGAGGCCAATATTTTAGACGTGTTTTGAGCTCCAGGGTCACCAATAATGGGGCAAACCGAACGTGTGGCTTCGTCAATGGATCTCTCTCCGAACGAGAATTCCACTGGCGATGTCACACGTTTCGCTTGGGTCCTGTTTAGCGACTCTGGAGCTCTAAACACGTCTAGAACTTTGGCCGCCTTCGGGCTTCAGGCCCACTGTGCGGGGGCGAGTGCGGGGGCGAGTGCGGGGGCGAGCGTAGCGGCCGGCGTCATGTCGAAAAAACGGCATCGAACTTGGAGGACATGGCGCGGTGGCGGAGGTTGGCGGGCGCCGCCCATGAGTCGTTAAGACGCGTGCGGGTGGACTTCCCCTGCTCGGCTCGCCGCACCCGGCCCACTGTGCACCCGGTCCGGACTCGGGACGACTCAATCGAGGCGGAGAAAAAAAAGAAGACGAACAGAACAGCGAAAAGGAAAGGGAAAAAAAGGTCTCCATTTAAAAGTTGCGTACCGTCCGAAGCGACCCAACCAAGGCAATTAAGTGTCTGTGAGTTAACAGTGCGGTTAGTCCTGGATAATGCGAGTCCACGAGGCCGCAGTTCCGCGCCGGCGGATTGCACAGTGCAGTGCACAGTGCACGCGACAAGCGTCAGTTTATCGGTTTTCCTGTCCGAGGAAGCCCCGCCGCAGGGAGCGCTGCCGAGGTTTTATTGACGCGATGGTGATTCGCATAGCCTGACTGCCTGACTGCCTCATGCACGACTCACGAGTCGCGGCTTCCCACTTTCTTCATTATTTAGACTTTCCCGGCACATAAACACGCGCGCAGGGAAAAAGAGCGGATAAAGCGGCGGGAAAACATCCGTGTCACAGCAGGTGGAGGTCGGCTTCGAAAGAACTGGGTGGCGACACGCCGGCCTAGCTAGCGGGCCCAGCTAGCGGGCCTAGCTAGCGAGCCCAGCTAGCGGGCCTGGCTAGCGGGCCTAGCTAGCGAGCCCAGCTAGCGGGCCTGCCTTGCGGGCCTAGCTAGCGGCCCAGCTAGCGGGCCTAGCTAGCGGGCCCAGCTAGTGGGCCTAGCTGGCGGGCGGTGCGGAGCGAAGCGCGCCTGTGGTCGGGCGGGTAGGCAGGCCCGCCGCGCAGGGCTGCGACGCTGCCTCCTCCGCGCCACGACGGCGGCGCCCAGTGGGCCAGAAGACCGGCCAAAACTCTAGACGCGCTTGGAGATCCAGAGTCGCTAAAATGGGACTCGAACCGAACGTGTGACCCCACCTATGGATTCCTCGTTCGGAGAGCAATCGATTTGTGAGGTCACACGTTCGGTTCGAGCTCCATTCAGCGACTCTGGAGCTCAAGACGCGTCCGGGATTAAGACCGCCTCGAACAATCTTCTGCCCCACTGTGCGGCGGCCGCCTCGCTCGCTAATGGGAGCAGTGACGTCCAGCGCGGCGAGTAACGACATCGCCCGAACGCTAATCTATAGGGGGGGGGGGGGGTAGGCGTGGCGAGGCGAGCACTCTCGAGGCTGCCCCCGTCGCGCCAGCCAGCCCTTCCCGCGGCCCGCTATTCCGCTACCCGCCCGCTCCGCCATTCCATACCTGTTGGCATGTTCTTACACGCAAACCTGGCCACCGCCGCCGCCGCTGCGCCGCCCCACCCCGCCTTTCTAATAATAGCCTGCCGGCGCTCCACTTCGTGCACTTCGTGTGGTGCCCGGCGCACCGCCCCGCGGTGCCAAACTGTTTGATAATTCGAAACCAACGCCCGTTACGGCGGCCTATGTCTTATTCTGGAGGTTGCTGCCGCTCTGACAGGCGGCTGCTGATAAGCAAAAGGTGTGTGTGTGTGTGAGTGAGAGAGAGCGTGCGCGGCGAGGCCGCTGGACTTTGCGGTCAGCGCTACAGTTTCGTGATATTAGACATCTTCACATTCCATCCCACTTCCCTACTCCGCGGCCTGTTTACTCGCCACCTTGTAAAGCAGAGCAGTGTAAATATTATTGCATCACTCCGTGCTTGCAAGCAACGCGCCATGGCCGCGACCGAAAAAAAAACAATGAGTGGAAAAAGCAGTTACGACCACTGCGTCGCGCGCTCGTCTACTCTATCTCTGTCTCTCTCTCTCTCTCTCTCTCTCTGTCTCTCTCTCTCTCTCTCTCTCTCTCTCTCTCTCTCTCCAGACAGCGCTCTCGGACAAACGGCAGTAAAAAGAATGAGAGAGATAAAACGGGATTCTGTTAAAGCATCCCAGGCTAACATCGGCGCAGTTTTTTCGTCCCTGTTGTTGTGTCGCCTTGTTGCAATCAGGAGTGGGTCTTGCTGTTGTTTGCCGCGGTCCACGCCATTGTGAACGCGCTTTGAAAAGCGCTCGCGAAAGCACGAGCCACACCGACCGCGATGGGTCTGATGCAGAATATGGATGCGGCACAATTAAAAGGAAGCAAAAAGGCAAGAAAGGCAGGAAAAGATAGAGTGGCGAGCCCGTAAAGCTGCCAAATACGCCAAACAGACACCAAAGAAAAAAAATAAAAAAACAAAACAAAAAACACGCGTCCTATGGCTACGTGCTGAAAAATGAACACCGAAAGCGCAAAACATCCATTGCGTCGTCTATTTGGTCAAATACGGTCGGGCGGCATACTGCACTTTGCGACTGCCACACAGTGGGTCAGAATATCGTTAAAGCCGCCAAAATTCTAGACGCGTGTTGAGCTCTAGAGTCACTTAGTGGGGCTCGAACCGAGCGTGTGACCCCACTAATGGATTGCTCTCCGAACGGGGAATCCATTGGTGGAGTCACATGATCGGTTCGCGTCCTATTTAGCGACCCTGGAGCTCAAAACACGTCAAGAGTTTTGGCCGCCTGCGCCTGTCTTCTGGCCCACTGTGCGGCCCACTCGGCCGGGCCCACTTGGGCCGCGAGCTGCGTACAATTGCCTCGTTGGGCTGTCAATAAAACGCGAGGGGTGTCACCGCGTCACTTCCAGCCCGACCGGGGCGGCGGTGGTGGAGAATATTCTATTCTCCGTGGTGGACGACCGTCACGCTGGGAAACTGAGCCGTCAACTTCCGCCGCTACCACTCGCTACCACTCGCTGCCGTCGGGGACGCTTTATTTGATTCACACAAACAGCAGTGTCGCGCGCCCGGCCGCTCCGTCATCATCATCACTCACGGGCTGACGCCCGCTATGCCGGGGGCCGCGGTGGGGGTGGGGGGGGCGTTGGGCTGGATGCGCAGGGAAGGACAGCGCCCGCTCGGGGAGTGTGCGAAAAGAGAATCCGCGTCATCCTGATGAAGACACACTCCTCGCCTGAGGTCAGTGCGTGGGCGGGGCCCTCGGCGGGGCTGGGCCACGCAGAGGGGCGAGGTGCGGTGGGGTAGAGGCAACTCTCTGCTCTGTGTGCTCTGGGGTTTGTCCCTCAGGGCCATCCAGCGGCCACAGGCAGGACGCGGCGGCCAGCGCAGAGCGGGCCAGGTGGCCCAAGGGAGGGTCAACCAACCCATGCCCACTTTGTACTTTGCCGAGTTGTTTATACTGTGTGAAATTCGATTGAGGAGTGCCGCCGCTTACGGCCGCGAAACAACCTTCCGCCGTGGTGGTCCCGGCTCGCCGCAGCCTGTCCCGGGCGGCGCGCTGTGAGCGTGCTGCTGGCGACTGCACAGCCGGAGGGCCACGGCGGCAGTGCCGCCCCCGGGCGCCGCCGTTTTCGGTCTTCAGTGTGCGCAGAAACGAGAAAACTTTACTTTCCTCGCGTCGCTTTCTTTCTGTCAGCCTGGCGGCCTGGCCGCGACGAGTTGAGACTGGCCGGACCGACGCGCAACGCAACGCACTCCACGTCCCTGTCTCGCGTTTTGTTGTTTGTTTCGGATCGGCTGACAGCGACGCTCCTTCGCCTTCGACGACGCCACGGGGTATGGGGTCGGGACGTACCGCGCCTCGGCCGTGGCGGGGCGATGCGGGTTGCGTTTCTAAAAAATTGGCCAACCCTGACGGAGAAGAGCACCCTATCCTGAGACAATCATCAGACAATCATCACCGCGAGCGAAGCGTCCACCGACCCAAAAGTTGGAGATCGATCCCGCGGGGCAGCCTTGGCAAATGACGACTGCACTGGGTGTCGAACCCAGGTCCCCCGGATTCAGAGGTTGACATCTCTACGCTCTCGGCCACCCTGACACATGAGTTACCACCGCTGAAGCGGTGCCTTTGAAAGGCTGGATCCGCACACAGTGCGTGTCGCAGTCAGCAGAAGATATTGGCTGGACCCGAACATTCTTCGAATTGGGGAGTGCATCAAACTTCTCGTTTTTCTCATCTAAAATTATAAGTTGTGAGAGCTAACTATGCAGCAATCTTGCTGCCAAAGCATTTTTTTTTGTTGCACTTTCAAAATTTCTCGGCTACAGAAATAACAGCTAACATATAGCACATCGACAGCCAAATCGTTTTTTTCTTTCTTTTTTTTCGTGTGAATCATGGCGCGAGATTCCCGGCCGCGAAACGCGAGACGCGAAACGAGATCAGGAAGGGAATGGGCGGTGGCGGGCGGCAGCGGCGAGGAAATCCACTTACGGTGCCGCGGTACGTGAGAGGAGTGCGCGGCCGGGCAAAACACATTCTCCTCAAAAACATAAACAAAACGCCGGGGAGAACATGGCGGCTCGGGTGTAGGCCACCGGCACTCACCGCGCTAATCCTACTGAGGCTGCTGCCGCTGCTGCCGCTGCTGCCGCTGCTGCTGCTGCCCGCGCCGCCACGCCACCACCACGCTAGGGCGTGCGTCACAGTGTAATTGAGGCGGGACAAACACGGGGCGATTTGGGGGGCCTCCGGGGACAGGGGGCACCTCGCGGCCAGCGATAGCGGAGCGGGCCCTGGGCGGCACTCACCGTGGGGGCCGCCGGAAACGCCGCCCCGCCCCGCCCCGCCCCGCCCCGATTGCGACACCAGCCGCACCTGCTGCTCGCCTTGGGTCACACGAGCCCTTATCCTGTCAGGGCTCTCTCGCAGGGCTCAGCGGGGTCCGGGGGCGCGGCGTGAAGGTGACACCGCCGACTACACGGCGTACACGGCGAGCACGGTGGAGCAGGCTTACCTATCTGCGGCACGTCGTACTGTCTGTTGCCGCGGGTGGTGCGCAACATGTGGTGGTTGACGATGTCCTCGCCGGGGCCGAGCTCTTCGTACGATGCGTGGTGGCCGAGGCCGTGGCCGTGCATGCCGTGGCCGTGCATGCCGTGGAGGCCGTCGAGGCCATCGCGCTTCCGGTAGGGCAGCGACGGCAGCACCGCGTTGTACAGCAGGTGCTTGGGGTGCGGCGGCCGCGGGGGGAAGTCGTCGAGGCCCATGGCCCGCGCCCCCGCGCCGCCGCCGCCACTGCCTCCGCCACCGGGGTGCGGGGACAGCAGCCACCGCTCGGCCGCCTCGCCAATCTCCGCGTCCGCGTCGTCCTCGTCCGTCGGCGCCTCCGCGAAGCGCAGCTGTCGTCGCAGGCGAGGCCCCAGCGCGGCGGCGCGCTGCAGGACCAAGCTCTTGCCGGGCTGCAGCGGTGGAGGCTGCGGCTGCGCGTGCGGCTGTGGCTGAGGCCCGAACGGCGGGCTGGCGGCGTGGTCACGGCCGTGCGTCGCGTGCCCCGTGTGCTGGCCGGACAGCAGGCCGTCGCAGCGCGGCGCCACGCACGCCAGCAGGGCCATGAAGAGCACTGCCAGCAGCACGCCGTGGCGGCCGGCGGCGCGCGCCAGAAAGGCCATGGGCCCCGAAGCCGCGAGCCCCGAGGCAGCGGGCCCCGAGGCGACGGGCCCCGCGAGGGCGGTCCCGGAGCACCGCGCCGGGGGCCTTGGCCCTCGCCTCGGCGGCCAGGGCGCTTGCCTCCAAGGCGCCATGTAGCACTGGAGTGGAGTTACTGCTAGCGGTGCTAGCGGGCGCTGCTGCAGCACATGGCGCCCGCCAGGCCGCGGCACATCCCCGCTACTGAGCCACACTCTGCGCGCCGCGTCTTGCCGCGTCCCAACCAGCCCCCCCCCCCCCCCTAGACCCCCTGCCTGCCGCCCACGCTTCAGACCCCGTCCGCACCGCCCCCCGCCCCACCCCCTCCACCAACGCCGCGTCCGAGCCACCCTCCAGCCCCGGCACCCGGCATGAATGGCCCAGCGCCCCTTCGGCGGCGTCCTGGCGGTCCTGGTGCGCATGCGCCGAACGCCGTCCTTGCCTGTACCAACTCATTCGCCCGGCCCAAGCCCGGGCCCTGGCAGCCCGGGCAGCCCTGGCAGCCCTGGCCCGGCCCTGCGTCCGCCGCCACCCTCAAACCTCAAAGCTTGCCGCATGTTGTCCTGCCGAAGGGACTCCGGCTGCCACTTGGACGCCACAGGGTCGCGGCGGGGCGCGGCTGCTGCAACCCCGATGACGCAGTGCAGGGTACCCCGCGCCCCGCCCCACTGGGCAGTTCGTATCACTCCGTATCTTCGTTTATTCCTTTCTTCAACTCTTCTTTAAGCGTTCATGTTGTCTTTTTATAAATCAACAGCCACCTAGAATTGTCATGGAGAGGAGAACGTTCAACTTGATGGCTGAGGCGAGGGTGTTGAACCTCCTGAAGGTGCAGACCGAGCGGCGCGGTGACGCTGGCCGACAGGCACGGCACGCCACGGCGGCACACGCTGGCCGGAAGACGGCGCGGCCCGTCGTCCTGCTCGTGCTGCCGTTCCTGACAGGCCGCGGCCGCACACTGGGTACAAAGGACTCTAGCTACAAAGACCGTTGAGGCCGCCAAAATTCCAGACGGGCTTTGAGCTCCAGAGTCGCTTCATGGGACTTGAATCGAACGTGTTCGATTCGAGTCTTACGTTCAGAGACTCTGGAGCTCAAAACGCGTCCAGAGTTCTGACCGCCGGTCTTCCGGCCCACTGTGCGCGGCCGTACAGTCTTCCTCGGGTCGTGTTTGGCCATGCCGGCTATTCCGGCTATTCCGGTCGACGCACGTTGCGATTATCGACCGCACCCATTGATTTGCGCGTGTCGTGCCTCGGCGCGGCGTGCCTTGCCTGACGTGTCCCGGCGACCCTTGGCGTCACAACTCCGTGACCCGTCTGAGGCAGGGCGAGGTCAGTGACAGCGCAGTGTGCCCGCCGCCACCACCGGGGACTCCTCGTCCTTGATCAGACTTCTATTTTCGAGAGGAGACGACACAGGGCGGCCCGAGAACAGGTTGTTATGTCTGTAAGCGCCCCCCACCCCTCCGCCTCCCAAATGACACGCCGCTCACCCGCGTCGTTCAGCCCAAAATGGTGCCTCCCACCGCGGCGCGTCAAACATTTACAACACTTGCTTCCGTTTCTGGCCAAGCCTCGATCGGGTCTGGCCGGGGCTGCCTTCACCACATTGCGACACACGGCCAGCTCGAGAAGTTTCAAAAGCGACGCCTGCATAGCAACTGGCATTTTACCCTGGGAGCTGAGTGGTCAAGGGATTACGCTGGTGAGCGGCGGGTCCCGGGTTCGATTCCGATTCGTCCACTCTTTTTTTTCGGTAACCAATTTCTCGAGGAGGTAGTTCAAGAGACGTTTCGATATCCGCGCAGGAACAGCGGGTGGCACCGGGGTGCCGGCTTGGGCTGGGAAGTGGCAAGCCCCGGGATCGGTACCGCGTAATGTACGATTTTTTTCGGGACCAGATTTCTCAACAAGCAGCTCGAGCAAAAAATAAATAAAAGGTCGACGCTAGTAATGTGGAAATGAAGACCGGCGTTGGCTAACGGAGGTGCAAGAACGAGGATCCGAGGAACGCGGGGTGCCTCGGCTCTGGAGCTGAAATTCGCCCGCCGAAACGATATCGATTGTGAGGCCACTTTCCCTGACGTCAGAGCCGCGACAACGCCGAGCCAAAGCCGAGCCCCTTGTGCAGTTGGCGCACAGTGGGTCAGACGACCGTTGAGGCGGCCGAAATCCCGGACACGTTTTGAGCTGCAGAGTCGCTGAATGGGACTCGAGTCAAACGTGCGGACCCACCAAAACATAGCTCTGCGAACGAGGAATTCATTGTTGGGGTTCACACGTTTGATTCGAGTCCCATTGAGCGACTCTGGAGCTCAACGCGTCTTGGCCGCCTCAACGGTCTTCTGACCCATTGTGTGGCGGAGCGCGCTTGGCGTGTCGTCCTGTACACGTGAAGGCAAGCGGGCTGGCCGTTTAGACTCCAGCAAACGTCCGACCGATCGGGCCGGGCCGCTGACCCTTCAATATGGACTGTGGTTACCACCAGCACCCCGCCACTGCCCACTAGACAGCCACAGGCAGGCCAGGGTAGCTCAAAGAGGCCAGTTCAATTGCAGTGTTCCTCTCGCCGATTTTGGTGGCACAGACGAAGGTCGATGTGAAACAGTGAGGCGCGACACACGGGACGTGCTCCAGCCGGCCAGCAGCACTGCGTGTCACCGCGCCCGTGACCTCGTGACGCGCGGCACGCCACCGGGTACTCTCATATATTAGGGGAACTCTCTGGGGGCGGCTCGTAAAAGTTCAGGCAGGTAAGGCTCAGCCAACAACAGCAGGACAACAAGAAAGAGAAGACACGAGCGACGCGCGTTTACGGAATATCGAATTTATGCGCTGCATCGGCACGGCCGAAGGGCCGCCTTTCAAGGGAACTACGATCAAGAAAAAAAAATCGTCGAGGAAACTCAATCGGTTAGCCATGGAAAAGCGCTTTATTTAAAGAGAGTCCCTAAATCTGCGCTCAAGAAGTCCCCTGTTTTGTTTTTTTTGTTCTTTTTTTTATTATTTTTTTTGACGCTTTGCGACGGGGGCCCTCTTTGTAAGACACGCGTAAGCTTACTGTACGCCGCGTTCCCTCAGAGGTTCTATTTCCCGCTCTTCGTCTGACTCAAGTCATTGATCCGCAGGATCACCGACATTCTTGCTCGATCAAAAAAATAAATAAATAAATAAATAAATAAATAAATATATAAATAAACAATTGCCACGGATAAGTCCTTGTATCTCGGTTCGGAGGCATTTGCGCCCGCTGGTCTACTGGTGAAAAATGATCCCCTTGGCATGCCCTATTCACAACAACTCAGAGTACAAACACAAACATACGCCAGAGCATACGCCACTCTCTTTAAAATTTGGTAAAAAAATGAAATAAAAAATAGAACCCTTACGACCCTCCTCTCTCCCCCCCCCCCTCTTGACTTATTCGGTGTTCGGATATGGGAAACGGTGTACCCAGGCGCTAACGATCGTGTTTTAGCTAAAAATAATTTTAAAAAATGGAACTCTACACCCCCTCCCCAGTCTTAATGGGGAGGCCTACTGCTTTACTTCGGTGTTCGGGATGGGAACCGGTGCTATCAGGTAACTGGGGTTAATCCGATCCAGCGACTTCGATATCGTACGCCGGGGGACCCAGTAGGACCCGAGCCGCCGACACGGCCCAACATGGGCAGAGTAGAGTAAGGCAGAGACGATAGAGAGACAGAGAAAGAAAGAAAGAGAGAGTAGTTTTGGGAGCTTTTGTTTGCGCAGGCTGGTCGGTACCCAAATGGTACACCCGCTGTCCGGCGCTCCCAGACCCGAACATGCAGTCAGTGGGCCAGCTTCAAAGGACTTATCAACTCCATCCGACGAATCGGAATGGACCCACTCGCGACCAAATTCGAGTGGCTGGCTCGATCGGGGATCGAACCAGTGCCGAGGCCAATCCGCCGAAGCGGACTGCTTTTTAGACACCCGATGTAGTGGCCCGGCAAAGGCGACCTTGACCACTACACCATCCTGACTTGCACGTCTGCCGAGTGTTGGACGACGGGTTTGAGTCGCAGTGGGAGGAAGCCACTCGAAAAATAAAAGGATAATTGGGGATTCGATCCCCGGACCTTAAGGTCAGGATCGGATGCCTCTACGCCCTCAGCCACCACGGCTCATGATTGAAGCGGGCTCTTGACGTGACAATGAGCAGCGATCCAAAAAAAAAAAGTTGTGAAGTAATAAGATTTGTACCACCGATCCTCGAACTGGGAAACCGACGCGTCGACTCCTCCAGCCACCACGGTACCATATTTGTTTCCCCTCGTCTGTCGCACTCACACGGCCGCCCCGTAGTGTTCAACGGAGACGCAACGAGGTAACGACTGCTCTTCGGCATGAAGGAAACCACCAAGGCAAGGCTCTGGTTCCGCCTGGGTTCCGCGAAGGCGTGGATCAAGCAAGTCTGCCCCCCGCGTCCCCTGCGACGCACAGTGGGCAAGAAGACTGGTGGGCCGTCGAAATCGCGGCCGGGTTTTGAGCTCCAGAGTCGCTAAATGGGACTCGAACCGAGCGTGTGACCCCACCAACGGATTGCTCTCCGAACGAGGAATCCATTAGTGGGTTCACAGCGTTCGGTTTGAGTCCTGTTGAGCTACTCTGGAGCTTAAAATACGTCCGGGATTTGGACCGCCTTTCACCGATCTTCTGGCCCACTGAGCGACGCTCCACGCACACGGGGGTGGTGTGGTGCTGGTGGTGGCGGCGCTGGCGGCGCTGGCGGCCGTAACGGGACACCTTGCCGTCCTCACCCCCTCCCTGGCCTTCTTTCTGCCGCCGTCATGGAGCAGGGGCCAGCGCGTCATTATTCACCTATCACTGCCGACCTTGAACGTGATACAACGTCCCAGAGGGCAGGGCCATTTTCCGCCTTTAGGGATCGCGGGTCGTGCATAGCTGCGGAGCACCACAACACACTCTGGCGTCGTTGCCCATGACAGCGCTGTTCTGACTTGTTGCCGACTCGGCCTTGGCCATCGAGACGATCAAGACCTCGATCTAGACGTAGCACAGTGGGTCCAGAAGACGGCGCAGGCGGCCCAAGCCGGAGCAGATCATTTGACCTACCTAAAGTAGACCGACAAAAATAAGACTGACTAATTTTTGACCGACCTTAATAAAAATACTGAATAAAAAAATTGAATGAAAATATTCTTATTTTGGACCGACCTAAGGCCTAAACTGGGGGCAGAAGGGGGGAGAAGAAAAAATTCAACGCCAAAAAGGATTGAATACGATCCTCCCACTGGGAGTCCCCGATCAGCTTCAGTTAACGGGGGGAAAAGACCTTCATCCGGAGATCCCTGTCGCGCAATTCGACAGATAAATGGATACCATATTGGGCTGGCCCACTCGAAGTGCGCGCGGTTTCTGTGGTACAAAGAGATACGTCTGCTAGTGAATAGATTCCACCGCTCCTCTACGGAGCATATACTACAGCACTCCTTGAAGAGTATAAAGCAGCTACTTAGCGGTAGAGTCCTTAAGCTGTGAAGCGGGACCACACCTGTGAAGCGGATGGCCAGCTTACTGGGCGCGAGCGCGGCCGCCCGGCGCGTTTCTGCGGTGGCACAGGATTGGGGGGGGGGGGAGAGACACGCCGGCAGCCAGGTGTGCTCGCCGCCACCGCGGGCACATTTGTGCTCCAGAGTCGCTAAATGGGTCTCGAATCCAACGTGTGACCGCCCAATGGATTCCTCGTTCGAAGAGCAATGCATTGGTAGGGTCACACGTTCGATTCGAGTCCCATTTAGAATTTTGGCCGCCTCAACGGTCTTCTGGCCCACTGTGCGGAGGTGCGGTACTTGAGCGTCCCCAGCTCGGCACGGCTCCGCCCCGCTCCGTCTCAAGTCGGATTAAGGTGGCGGCGGCAGCGCCATAATTTACAGCGAGATGCGGCCCATTTTTTCTCCCCACGCAGAGCGGGGCGGGGCGGGGCGGGGCGGGGCGGGGCGGGGCGGGCGCGGCGCGGAGTGACGCACTTCAACATTTCCGAAGGTGTGAAGGACTGCTAAGAGAAGCCCCACGTGTTGCGATGACAGAACAGTGACTAATTACGACAAAATCGGATGGTTTTTTGTTTTTTTTTTTTTTTGTTTTTGTTTTTTGGTTTGTTTTTTTTTTTTGCGCTATGCCGCAGCCACCCCGTTTGAGGTTCATAATTAAAACTCGGAAAAGGAATAGAAGATTAGAGCTCTGCGGCTGCCACGAATGCGGCCACGCGATACGCGATAGCGCTGTGTCCGTCCGCCAAGGAACAGTGGGTCAGAAGACCGTCGAGGCGGCCCAAATCCCGGACGCGTTTTGAGCTGCTCCAGAGGCGCTAAATGGGACTCGAACCTAACGTGTGACTCCACCACCAATGGATTCCTCGTTTGGAGAGCAATCCATTGATGGGGTCAAGTTCGATTCGAGTCCCATTTTGGCGACCCTGGGGCTCAAAACGCGTCCGGTAGTTTGTCCGCCTCGACGGTCTTCTGACCCACCGTGCCAGGCAGGCC
The DNA here is from genome assembly GCA_030522485.1 of Stenchaetothrips biformis. Lineage (NCBI taxonomy): Eukaryota > Metazoa > Arthropoda > Insecta > Thysanoptera > Thripidae > Stenchaetothrips > Stenchaetothrips biformis. The sequence goes on along the minus strand of CM060090.1, from coordinate 10,626,473 downwards.
TTGTGGGAGACGCGCCGAGCTGCGCCGAGCTGCGCACAGCGGTTCCGCACGTCACTGTCGTCGCTCCGCCTCCCTCGCACTCGTGGCGCGTACCGGACAGTGCGAGCGAGACGACGCGACGCTGCTGCGCGGAATCAGCGTACTGAGCGATGTCCGGTGTCCGCGCCATGATGGATCGCCGCCCTCACGTGTCTATTAAGAGTCCTGTGCTGGAACGTGCCCCTGTGGCGGTGGCAGCGCCCCCGCCCCTTCCTCCCCCTCCCCCCACACACATTTCCACATTCTCTGGGGCTGTCCCGGGTCCTCCACTGAAAACATCTTTAAATCGACACATTTTCAAAAAATCACTCGTGTTATTTTTCCTCTTTTTCCAAGTCCAGAGACATGTTCGGCTGTGACAGGTAATCCATTTTTTTTCCGTGCGTTGTCCGGGCAGCGACTCACTGCACGGGGCCGACGGGCGTGTTGCTAATTCACTCACCTCGCCTTCGCATCCCCACTGTGCAGCGCGGCGGAGCTCCGATGGATTGGAAGCCGAGCGTCTCACGCGCTCGCCGACAAGCACCCCGCCCCACCCCGCCCCGCCCCGCCCCGCACCGCCACTCCAGGAAAGCCGTGTTGGTGCTCACTGGCCGCGCAGGCCGCCCCCAAGGTCTAAGGGTGCCGCGCTGCCCTACATTCCGCGCTGTGACGTCACATCACGTGACTCCGCCGATGCAACGCGCTAAATTTAGTAATGGCGTCTGTATTACGATAATGATGCTTGACTTTATTTCGCTCGAGTGCAGCGTCGTTCCGCGTGTCCACCATTCCACATAGTAATGGTGCGGCAGGTCAGTGCGCCGTCCCGCCCCGCACAGTGGGTCAGAGGACCAATCAGGCGGTCAAAATTTAGACGCGTTTTGAGCTTGGGTGTATGTCAGTTGACCTACCCATTTTTAAACTCTAGAAATATTGATAGAAATTTTACCCAGTCGGAAAAAAAAATTGAGACGTTGGGAGTCGATTCCCGGACCCAACTGACAGGACCGCACGCCTCTAACCCCTCGGCCATCGCCGCTGCTGTGTCAAGTCACGGAGTGAATGATGGTGTGTTGGTTCTCTGTGATAACCCTTCTCTCAAGGGTGGGTGGATGAAGACGGGGCGCTCCCAAGCAAGCGGCGCGGAGAGCGCGGTGCGTGCGAGGGGTTACCCACTCCGGGAATCGTGTGTACACTAAACCTGGGAATCATTCGGTTTTTTTTTTCGAAATTTTATTAAAAATCCTTATAATTTCAATGGTATGTCGTCGTAATCTTGCAATAGTGTCCCAAAACACTAAGAAACAAAGAAATTTCTTTAAATATCTTCCCTTTTCTGTGGGATTTATTCAGGAATCGTGGGAATCCGGAATCATGTGTACACCAAAATAAGAAGTGGGTAACCCCTCGACTGCGTGCCCGCGTCAGCCCGCGCCAAGCGATCGGCAGCGCATTGGTTGGCAGATAAGAGGCACTCCGTCCGTCGAGTGGCTGGCTTCCCTGTATCCGGGGCCCAGTGGCCCAGTGGGCCAGGGCCTCGGCAAGGGCCTCGGCAAGGGCGCAGGGCGTCGCCGCGGCAGTCGCGGTCGGCTTGGCCCCCTCTCTCTTGCCCGCTGGGCCCACTGGGGCCTCGGGTCACTTGGTGGTGCCAGGGGGGAGGGGGCGCGGGGGCGCAGGGTCGCGGGGGCGAGGGGGCGAGGGGGCGCGGGGGCGCGGGGGCGCGGGGGCGAGGGGCGAGGGGGCGATCGACCGCCCAGATTGGCTGTGACGTCAAAATCAAATTGGTCCATTTGTCAAGCAAGCAGCACGGAAGGGGTATAAGGCTATTGGGTGCATGCAGAGCATGTCGCAGGCCGGCCAATCTCTCACCACGCTGGCGCTCTCGCTCTCTCGCTCCCTCGGGCTAATTTACTTTGGGCGCGTTTATTTTTACACGGGGCCTTTCGTCACGACCGCGCCTTGTTAAGCCTTGTTAATTAATCAAAACTAGTTTTCTCCTCGAGATCCCCGACCCCCACCCTTCCTTGTGGATTTTAAAGGCCCTTTTAGTAGTTATAATATTATTCCGATGTTTTTTTTTGTTTTTGTTTTTTTGTTTTGTTTTTTTCAACCCGCTTCAATTTTCTTGACACTTTGCGTAAACGTGTTTACGCCAACTAACTTTGGCTCTTGGCTGCATCCGTCCAGCGTCCAGCGCACAGTGGGCCAGGCGGCCAAAACTCTTGACGCGTTTTGAGCTCCCATAGACTCGCTAAATGAGACTCGAACTGGACGCGTGACCCCACCAAAGCATTCCTCGTTCGGGGAACAAACCATTGGAGGGGTCACACGGTCGGTTCGTGTCGTTCGTGTCCCATTGAGCGACTCGTCCAGGATTCTGACCGCCTCCATCGCTCTACTGGCCCACTGTGCAGCGCAGTCCAGACTCTCTGGGATGGCCTCGCCGGGCCTCGCCTCGCCCCTCCCTCCCTCGCCTCTGGTCGTCGCTGGCGTCGTGCATGTAGTTTGAAGCGAGCCACTTTATGGCGCGCCACTAAAAGCAGGTGCGAGTCCACCGAGTGGCCGCGGCGCCCACGTCACTGTGCGTCCGGCCTGCCATCGGCCTGGCGGGGGGCGGTGCCAGGGCGGTGCCAGGGCGGTGCCAGGGCGGTGCCAGGGCGGTGCCAGGGCGGAGCGCGGCGCTGTGCAATATATCCACAGAGCCTACCAATCGGCGTGAAAATGCAGCCCCAAGCCCTGCTGTAGCACCGCGCACCGCCGAGGAAAGTTCACGCGATTACTCTTAATTTGTGAGACCGTGGCTACGTTTGCCCCCGCGGCCAATTATCGCCCTGTGTGTACGTGTATAGGGTGTGTGCAGTGCGCGCGCGCGCGTGTGCGTGTGTGTGTGTGTGTCCGTGTGTTTTTTGTGCGGAAACAAAGCTAGAGCAGCAACATAGTTGTTGATGAGCACCGCAATAGAAACGCTCTGCGCGCAACCGTCCTCCCCCCTCCCCTTCTCTTCTTCTTCTTCTTCTTCTTCTTCTTCTTCTTCTTCTTCTTCTTCCGCACTCGCTCGCCGTCCCTAATGCCCGCTCCCCCCACACCCCCGTGTGTTTCAGCCACGCGGCGAGATGAGAGGCGGACACGCCCTCGTACGAGCGGCGGCCTGTTTTGTTTCTGCGAGGACCTTTTGGTTTCCATGAGGGGCCTCGTAGGAATCAAACAGGTCGCGCAGAAGGTCTTTTTAGGGGTTCCGCCAGGACCCTAATTATTGTTTTACGGTCTGGGAATTCTTTCCCGCATAAAATCACACCTTCGGCGTATGTTTGACCTTGGTCAAAGGAGACACACCCCGCCTGAGCACTGCTGTGCCTTCCCCTCGGTCCGAATTGACCGCGAATTTACCCCCCACCCCCGTACCCACGAAAAAACGCGCTCGTTTTTCTTGTTTTTTTTTGTTTTTTTTTGGCTTTGTTCAGTTTTCTTCACGTTACCTGCGTCACACGGTGGGATGCGCTGATGAGATAAAGAGAGAGGGAGAAAGAGAGAGAGAGAGAGAGAGAGAGAGAGAGAGAGAGAGAGAGTAAGGGACAGGTTGATTCATCATTCAGGGCTGCCCCCGGATGCGGCAACGCGGCGGCGCTTTGTACGGTCGACCGGTGACAGCCACTGTGTCTGTGTCTAACAGGTGGCGGGGCGGGCGGCGGGCGGGGCGTAGGTCGACCAGCCGCGGCAGCGACACGGTCTTGCAGTGCCGCGCCTCAGGCCTTCCGCTTCCAGACAGACAGACAGAGGCTAATGCGCCAAAGGTTGCCGACAAGCACACAAACGTGTGTGTGAGTGTGTGTGTGTGTGTGTGTGTGTGTGAGAGAGAGAGAGAGAGAGAGAGAGAGAGAGAGAGAGAGAGAGAGAGAGAGAGAGAGAGAGAGAGAGAGAGAGAGAGAGAGAGAGAGAGAGAGAGTGCGGCCGGCCAGTCTGTCGTGACCGCGGTGGCGGTGCGTGGGCGTGGCCAGGTGGGCCGGCGATGTGTCCTCAGGGAGCCAGGCGCGCCCTGGGTGGCCTGGCGTGGCCTGCAACTGCAACAGCCCCACGGGGCGGGGCCCTTGGCGGGGCCCTTGGCGGGGTCCTTGGCGGGGCCCCAGCAGGGCGGCAGTGGTAATCCCCTTGCATTCATCACGGCGTGCCGGCATGCTGCCGGGCCCCGGCTGCAGCGCCGCGGCAAGGTGCGGCCCACCGATCGAATCCCCACGTTCTTCATCTTTTTTGGAGGCTAATCCGGGGTTCAGTGCGAGACCAACATCGCCGAAGCATCGGCACCGCAGACCCTCAAGTCCTAGGTTCAACTTCCAACATTTATTATTTTTCACTCTTTCCGCCAGTGTGCTTCAAACCCACAGCAATGCGGGTTTCCATGATGTGACGTCGTGGCTGCAGGTGTAGACGCGTCACATTCCCGGTATGAGGATCGGCGGTTCAAATCTTATTTCATCACAACTTTTTTCTGTGACCGCTGCTCATTGTCGCGTTAAGAACCCGCTTCAAGCGGCGGCAGACATGAGCCGTGGTGGCTGCAGGTGTAGACGCGTCACATTCCCGGTATGAGGATCGGCGGTTCAAATCTTATTTCATCACAACTTTTTTCTGTGACCGCTGCTCATTGTCGCGTTAAGAACCCGCTTCAAGCGGCGGCAGACATGAGCCGTAGTGGCTGAGGGCGTATAGGCGTCCGATCCCGACAGTAAGGTAATGTCGTGATTTTTTACGATCAATCTTTAAAAGATTTCAAATTTTCAATTAAATTTTTCAAAATTTTCGAAATTTTTTGAAATTTAATTTTTGGTGTACATGCTTCTGGCCAGTTGTTTCCCCCTCGTCTCTCTCTCTCTCTCTCTCTCTCTCTCTCTCTCTCTCTCTCTCTCTCTCTCTCTCTCTCTCTCTCTCTCTCTCTCTCTCTTTCCCACCGTGCCCGCGTGGGCGCGTCAATCCGCGCGCCCCTCTTCTTTCCTTCTCTCTCACTACTTTGCGACGACGCGACTCGTCTGAGTTGTTTGCGCTCTCTTCGCTCTCTCTCTGTCTCTCCCTTGCGGATCAAAGATCTTCTCGGCGCGATGCTATCTTGGCGTCCACATGTGTATCTCGCCAAATAATACCGTATAATCTCGTTTTCTTTTCTAGGCGCCCCGGGGCTGCCCTGGGCGGGCGCGGCGCGGCGCGGCGGGGCCGAGCGGGGCTCCTGCCCCCGCCTAGTGTCCTCCGAGAGAGAGAAAGAGAGAGAGAGAGAGAGAGAGAGAGAGAGAGAGAGAGAGAGAGAGAGAGAGAGAGAGAGAGAGAGAGAGAGAGAGAGAGAGAGAGAGAGAGAGAGAGAGAGAGAGAGAGAGAGAGAGAGAGAGAGAAAGTGTTTGTTGGTTTGGGTTTTTTTTTCATCTTATTTCTCTTTTTTTTTTCATTTTTTTAAATTCTTTTTGTTTAACACCCCTTGCGGTGGCGAGGCAACGACGGCATAAGCCTACCACCCCCACCACTGTTCCCGGAAATAAACATTTTGTTGAAAGAGACCGAGGGGGACACTGAGCGAGTGCCAACACAGGCCTTGCCTAGGCCTAGCCGGGCTGCGGCGCGCCGCTCCCTGCCCGCCGATGCATCACTTACAGTGGGACGGGACGGGACGGGCCGCGTGAGAATGTGCTCAGATGGGCCACGGCCGCACGCCGCTCGGATCAATAATTGTGGAGAATGAATTGTCGCGGTGCCGTTTTTGCGCCCGCCTTCCTGCCTGTCTGTTTGTTTGTGAGCATCCGTCTGGGTATCCGCACCTAAAAGAAAGTTAGCTCTGAGTGAAATTACGCCTAGACGCCCCTACATGACCATTATAGGCATAAGGTGGAGAATTGTGTGTTTTTTTCTTCCCCGTAACTCTGGTTCTTATTCCTGGCTTGCGCGCCGCTGCACAAAGGGCCAGAAGACCAGTAGAGGCGGCCTAACTCTTGACGCGTGTTGAGCTCCAGAGTTGCGAATTGGGACCCGAACCGAACGTGTGACCCAACCAAAGGATTGCTCTCCGAACGAGGAATCCATTGGTGGGGTAACACATTCGGTTCAAGTCATGTTAAACGACATTGGAAGCTCAAACCGCGTGTAGAGCATTGGCCGCCTGCACCGGTCTTCTGGCCCACTGTGCGCTGCCGCTGCACTGGAAGAGGCAGGATGGGCCCACTCTCCTTCATTAAGCATAGGGGTCGCCTATCCAGGTCAATTTTAAGGTTTATGATGATCGAGTACTCCTTGGCGTCCTTTACGGCCGTGCTGGCGGTGCTGGCGGTGCTGGCGGTGCTGGAGGTGCGGCGCAGCGGCGCAGCCATGGCCATACCGCGTCTATACGACTTTGAGATCACCCCGCCCTGCTCCGCCCCGCCCTGCTCCGCCCCGACCCGCCCCGGCCGCGCCATTTCGTTGTCAGTGTCGTGCCAGAAAAGCGATCCATTTTTAACAAAGGGAAACCTGGGAAAGGCAAGCAAGTTGGCGGACGACACGAGCGGCCTGGCCGGCCTGGCCGCGCCTACACTGGCTGGGAATAATAATGATTCCATCGGCTGGCTGCTCCCCCCGCGCGCCTCTCGCCAGCAACAGGCTTCCCCGCTGGCCTTCTTGGCACAAAGCATGGGCTCCTTCCGACAGTAATTATGATAAAGTGCCTCAATTTAATTTGGCCTCAATTTTCGAGTCGCGCGTTTTCTGGCCGGCCGAGCGCGCGCGAGCGTCCGAGAGGGGCTGCCAACCTGCCGGCCTACAGTGGGTCAGTGCAGCGTGCTGCCTAACCTCCGCTTCACAGGGGCTCTCGCTGTGTTCATTATATTTCCCGTTCTAAAGCATGTGATAGTTCAAAACATTCTCAGTGATTGAATGATGAACGAGTTGTGAAAAGAAAATGCCGAAAGACCTTTCGTCACATGGGAATTTGAGCAGCACCAGCAGACAGCTCTCGATCGACGTTCCATCTCAGCTTGGCCAGAATCTTCGGATCACCTTCCATGTTTCAATATAGAGACGATCTCAGGGGGGATACCGGGAATACTCGACGCGGAGGTCCCGAAAAAAAAAAACCACAGCAGGTCCTGGCTTCGACGACAGCCCGACGGGCCCTTTGATCACTTTGATCGACAGCTTATCGGCTTTTTGCCCCTCTTCCCCCTACCTCCCTCAGCTGTCTTTTCTGTTTCTGTGTGTTTCTCCTACAGTATTTTTTTTTGTTTTCCCACGAAACCACTGTTGAATTTCTTCTGAAAAAGTCGGCACAACATTCACACTCCTTGTGTGCTGCACTACGGTCAAAAGGCTAAAAAGACCACGCACGAAAACAAAAATAAAAATAAACAGGAGTGCCAACCGTGCGTGCGATACTCGGCTTTCCGATTTCACGGATCGGTTGCGCGTCTGCGTCACCACCACGCCGCATCCCAGACTAAAGCTCTGCTTATCTCTCCAGTCGTTGGGACGTCGCACAGTCGGCCAGAAGACCGGCGCAGGCGGTCAAGATTCTCGACGCGTTTTGAGCTCCAGAGTCGCTTAATGGAACTCGAATCGAAAGTGTGACCCCGCACCAATGGATTCCTCGTTCGGAGAGCAATCCATTGGTGGGGTCACCAATCGGTTTGAGTCCCATTTGGAGACAGCTCGAAACGCCTCTAGAATTTTGTCCGCCTGCGCCGGTCTTCTGGCCCACTGTGGGCCGAGGACGCGCCGCCCGGGAACGGCAACGGCATGTCGGCGACGAGGCCGTGGCCTTGCGGCCGCACAGCCTCGTGGTGGCCTTCCCGCTGGCCTGGACCTGGCGGGGACCTGCCTCACTGAAACGGTCTCTGGAACGAGTGGGACGGGGGTCGTGTGGCGAGATGGCTATTTACGGGACGTGGACGCGCTAAGGCCGCCGCTTACGCCCACAGCTACGGCCAACGGCGTGCTCGGCTCGGCATCATCGGCGCGGTCCTTCGGTCGCTGCATGTGTGCGCCTAGACCCTTGCCGTCGTCCCCAAGGCCGACGCAAACCTTGTTTGTCCCGGTCGGAAGGGCGGTGCGCGGGGCGCGGGGCCGCCCTAACCCTGAGCCAGCCCCTGACTTTCCTCGAACCCAATCTAGACTTCGCGTCCCGTCCGAGCGGCCCACGCTTGCGCACCCACCCACCCGCCAGCCCCCTCCAGCCCCCTCCAGGTACTGAAGCTTGGGGAAGACGTTGACGTCCGCACAAACGCTTTTCCTTTCGAAAAGGCGGAGAAAATTAAGTTTACGACCAACAAGGGAAGGCTATCCCTGTCCAGGCCGGAAGGAAGGAAGGGGGGGGGGGGGGCTCGGCAGCCAGGCCCGGCGACGTCAACTGCACCGAGTTAGCGTTGGCCTTTTGGCGGGGTTCTGTACTCCGGATTACCCGTCTTTTAAAGACACAACAAAACAGCCTTTAATTGTTGATGTTTTACTGCAGTTCCAGACGCGGCCATTACCCTGCTTTTGTGGCCGCGTGACTTGCGGAGCGGCGAGGCGTGCTGCGCGTCGGCAGTCAAACGATGAAACTTTATAAAGCGGTAGTCGCGTCACGAGGGCCAAAGCGGCGAGGCGGCGCGGCGGCCGCGGCGCGCTGGCAGCGAGCGGTGGTGCAGGGGGCAGTGTAGGCCCAGCCAGGCAGCGCTCCTCCCCCCACAAGCCAATTTGTGCGGTGAGCCGTGGAGTGCATTATGTTGATTAGTTTTCGCTGTTTTGCCAACGTCCATGCCGACGGCCTTGCTTGCGTGGGCGGGGCTCGCGGGCCGCGCACCCCTAAAGCGCGGATGTAAACTCTGCAGTGACGCAGACCGCTCTACCAATGCAGACGGTGGCGTTGGGACACAGGACGGCACCTTGAGCGGGGCTGGCCGCGCCTCTGGTTCGAGTCCCATTAAGCGACTCTTGAGCACAAAACGCGTCTACAGTTTTGGCCGCCTGCCCCGGTCTTCTGGCCCACTATGCGACGCCGACGTCCCCCATTGCCGGTGACGGTGACCTTTAGCCCCGCCCCGCCCCGCCCCGCCCCGCCCCGCGCAAGGCTCGCACGCCACCACCGCGTTGCCGCGTCACCGCGTCGCCCCGCGTCAGCGAGCGCCGTGCGTCTACGGGGACTCTCTGACGGCGTCCTCGCTGACGGCGTGCCGCTGGCGCCGCCCCCTCCCCGAGGACGGGCCGCGAGCCGCATAATGCAGCGTGATAAATCGGAGCGGATCGTCGAGGATTGGGGCTCGGATGGCCACGTTGGCGCGTTGGCGGGGCGAGCGATGCCGCAACGCGAACCGCGACGCTCGGCGAGGCCCCCGAGGGGGCAGGGCTGGGGCCTACATCGTTAAGGCCAACAGGTGGCGGGCAGCGTTGCCGGCGCGTGTACGCCGCTTAAAACCACAAACATTTTTTTTTTTTTGCGTTATTACAGCAGGATCGAAGGGGCAGTCGATATCGCTTTCGCTGCCGGACGGCGGCGCGTACCGAGTCACGCCCGGCCCGCCCACTGTGCGGCGGCGCCTCGGAAGCCTCGTGCTCTTCGGCTTCGTATATCCGCGGGGAATGCCGCGAAACGCGACGCCAGCCGAAAGCCGAAGTCGGCCTGATCCGCCATTGAATCATCCTCGGCCGGGTGGCGCCGCGCCTGGCCCACTGTCCGCGCCTCGACGCCCCGTTTAGCGTGCAGTCGCCACACTGTGCCGCCGCGCCGCCGCGCCGCCGCGCCGCCCCGCAACCGGAAGCCCGAAACGAAACGCCGCCGAGACTCGCCGAGGGAACTTGAACTTCGCGAAGGGATTGCAACAAGTAGTGTAAGGTTTCCCGAAAACAAAAACAACAATACACTTTAATGCCCCGATCTCTCCGCAGGAACGGAGTGCTCCAGCTCCTCCACGCCGCCGGCCCGGGACGGTGCCTGTTAAAATGTGGCGTCCGGTCGCCGCTCGCCGCTTTCTCTCTCTCTCTCTCTCTCTCTCTCTCTCTCTCCTCTCTCCTCTCTCTCTCTCCTCTCTCTCTCTCCTCTCTCTCCTCTCCTCTCTCTCTCCTCTCTCTCTCTCTCTCTCTCTCTCTGCCGCAGTAATAGTTTCCTCCCACCTGGCCCGCGGACAACAGACTCGACACTACTCGCAGCGTGTCGCCGTGTCGCCTTTCGTGTTCGTCCGGGCAAAAACAGAAACCTGGTGGGAGCTGAGCTGCGACGTCCGCGACCTTCGCGCGCGCCCCGTGCCTCTCGAGACGCACAGTGGGCCAGAAGACCAGTGGAGGCGGCCTAACTCTTGACGCGTTTTGAGCTCCATAGTCATAGTCGCTAAATGGAACTCGAACCGGTTGGTGACCCCACCAATGGATTGCTCTCCGAACGAGGAATGGTGCGGGGTCACACTTTCGATTCGAGTGCCATTAAGCGACTCTGGAGCTCAAAACGCGTCGAGAATCTTGGCCGCCTGCGCCGGTCTTCTGGCCCACTGTGAGACGGGGCCGCGGACGCGGCACGGTCAAGAACACGGCGGCGGGATGAAAGACGCCGCGCACACGTCCACCCCTTCGGCCGCACAGGCAAAGCACACTGTGTCCCAGAGGCGTCGCATTCAGCTGCTGCTGGTGCCGACACGTTTCAATCCCCTTGTGATGCCGCCCCGCCCCGCCCCGCCCCGCCCCGCCCCGCCGTCCTGGAGACTGCTTAGGTTGTCTGCCGGCGAAACACGGCGGCCTTCGCGGCGCGCCTCACAGCAGCTCACCGTCACCGGCCCACTGTGCCGCCCGCACGCCCAGGACAAATGAGTGACCCCGCTGGTCCGACTAATACGCCGTGTCGAAAAAGGCTCTCGGGTTTCCAATAACGCTATGAGTGGCCTCTCTTTCTCTCCCATTGATATCTGATGCGCGCCCTTTTAGTGTGCTGTAGCCCTTCCCCCCCCCCGTTCCCCCCTCTCCTAGCCCGGGCGCCCCCTCGCGCGACGACCTGAGCGCTCCCCCTCCCCCTCCTTCCGCGCTGTTCGCTCCTATTGCGCACTACTTTCTTTTAAAGTTTGCTCGCGCGGAGTTGTTGATGGAGGCTGCATCCTCTCTCCGCCCACGCGCGCCGCCGCCGGGCCGCCGCCGGGCCGCCGCGCCGCGCGCAGCCAGGCACTGCTCTGCTCCAGACACTGCACCGCTCAGGCACTACTCGTGGTTCCCGTTGCGATAAGCGTCAGCGCGGCGCCCTTGCCTTGCCCGCAGCGTGGCTGCAGTCTGCGAGCAGCGACCGCGGATTTTCGTTTCCGTCTGCAAGATAAGTCGGCCGTTTGGGCCGCCGAGGCTTGCGCCATACGCCTTGTTGTTGTTGTTGTTGTTGTTGTTGTTGTTGTTGCCTTTATGACGGCGGGACGGGGTGGCTGCCGCCGCAGAATGGCCGTGCCGACGTCGACGTCCCGGCCGTCCTATCCGGCCGCCCGGCCGCCCGGCTGGCTCGGCTACCCTTGAGGCAGAGAAATGAAGCCCGCGAGAGCAAAATAATGAAAGGTTGAAGGTCGCCGCTCCGTGGCCCACCTCGCCTCCAGGTTCCAGGCGTTCCAGGCGCACAGTGGGCCAGAAGACCGGCGGAGGCGGTCCAAATCCCGGATGTGTTTTGAGATCCAGAGTCGCTAAACAGGACTCGAACCGAACGTGTGCCCCCACCAATGGACTGCTCTCCGAACGAGGAATCCATTAGAGGGTTCAGCGACTCTGGAATTCAAAACGCGCACGGGATCTAGACCGCCTGCACCGGTCTTCTGGCCCACTGTGAGGCGTGCGGCGTTCTGGCGTGGCGTTCCGGGCCACGGCCGGCGGGAAATCAAGCGCTTCACGCCCGATGGATGTGATGTGGCCAGAGTGATCAACAACATAAGGGACTGGACGTGGAGGGATGCGGTGGGCCGCACGGCCTCACGACGGTCATCCCCCGCCCACTCGTCAACAACAAACTCCCTCGCTCTCTCTCTCTCTCTCTCTCTCTCTCTCCTCTCTCTCTCTCTCTCTCTCTCTCTCTCTCTCTCTCTCTCTCTCTCTCTCTCTCTCTCTCTCTCTCTCTCTCTCTCTCTGGCGCAGCGATCACCGCAGCAGGCGTGTTGTTTTGCGGAACGAAGCTCCCCGCGAGTAGCCGTGCGCGCGATGTAATCAGGCGGGGACGTCGGAGAGTGCCCTCTGCGCCTCCAGGGACGCGACGCGGCGCCCAAATGTCACTGCCTTGCCAGACCGACCGGCCCGGGCCCCTGTGAGCGATATAGTCCGGCCAAAAGTGGAGCAACCCCTTAAGCCCCAGCCCCAGGGCGCTTAAGACCGTGCGCCTCTTGGCCTGGCCACACTTAGATTTTGCTTACTCTGAATTTTCAGTCCGCGCCTTTACAACAGGGACGTGCCTTGGCCCCCGTGGCCAGAGGACTACAGGGGGCCAATTGTCCGTCTGGAGCTTTAAAGCTCTTGACGCGTGAAGCTCCAGGGTCGCTGAACAGGACTCGAACCGAACGTAGGACCCCACCAATGGATTCCTCGTTCGGAAAGCAATTCATTGGTGGGTTCACACGTTCGGTTCGAGTCCCATTGAGCGACTCTGGAGCTCGAAACGCGTCGAGAATTTTGACCGCCTGGCCCACTGTGCCGCCCCACCGCCATAGGCGCGTTGAGTTAAGGGAGACACGCAAGTTTGGCGCGCAGCACGCGCAGCCAGACTCTGGTGACGACGGTCTTAGCCGATCGAGCCTGCCCCATCTGGGGGCCCCGGAGCGGGCCGGGCCCCATCCGGGCTGAGTTAGGTCCCTGTTCGGTACGTGAGATGCCTGCGTGGTGCCTGTGACACACACACACACACACGCACGACACACAGACTAACACAGACACTCACACACAGAGACAGACACACACAGCCACACACACACAGCCACACACACACACACACACACACACACACATACACACACACACACACACACACACCAGGCCCGCGGGGTTGATTGGCCACGAGTAGGCCGTTGCCGTTCCAGCAACAGGGGGGAGAGATAAAGAGAGTGGAGGGGGCGTACCCTTTCCCTCTTCCTTCGACGGCGGCAGACGGCAGGACGGGCCGCTCGGGCAAGTCGAAATAAAAAGGGCCTCCGAGGAACTCCTTTGCCTCTTCGCCTCGCGCCTCTTCTTTCCAGTAGGTGCTGCATTTGAAAAAAGGGGAAAGTTGCAAAGAAACGAAGATGGCCGCCGCAGAACGTAACAAACCCTCATGTATTTTTGGAAGTTTCTGTTTGTTTTTGTTTTGTGAAACGCGCGCTTGCTTTGGCCGGCGGACGCCCCGAGCAGAAAACTTCCGTCCGGCCATATCTCGCCTTTTTTTTCTATCACCCGGTAAATTTTTGAAAACGCATTTGCAGAATAATGGTGCCTGCGAAGGGACCCGCGTGCGTTGCCTTTGTTTTGCGGGTACAAGGGGGGAAAAAAAGGAAAATAATGGCGTGTTGCCATTAGCGTAAGCTTTAACGAGTTTTTATTCTATTTCCCTTCTTTTTGATGCTGCAGGGAATATGCAGAGGGCCGCGCCACGCGCTGCTGACGAGGGCTGCGGCTCAGGACCGCGCATCAAGAAGGTCAGGGTGCAGTCAGTCGGTCCAGCAGGCAGGCAGGCAGGCAGGCAGGCAGGCAGGCAGGCAGGCAGGCAGGCAGGTGCTTTGGGAGCTCCCCGAGCGAGCAGCAGGTACGCCGCCGACTTGGCTTCACCTTGCTGCTGCTGCTCTGCCAGCGTTCACTCGAGCCTCCCACTGGTGGTGGCGAGGGGCACGGCGCACAGTGGGCCAGAAGACCGGCAGGCGGCCAGAACTCTAGATGCGTTTTGTGCTCCAGAGTCGGTGATGGGACCCGACCCGAACGTGTGACCCAACCAACGGACTGATCTCCGAACGAGGAATCCATGGGTGGGGTCACACGTTCGGTTCGAGTCCTGTTTGGCGTCTCTAGAGCTCAAAACGCGTCTAGAGGTTTGGCCACCTCCACCGGTCTTCTGGCCCAATGTGCGGCGGGCCCACAAAGCTGGCCGCGCAAGACGTGCTCGTCATGGGCAAATGCACGGGCAAGGTGTGGAGCACTGCCGCCGAGCGGCTAATGATCCGGCACTGCCATGATGACCTTAACCCCTCCCCTCCCCCGGCCCGCCTTCAAGACGTCGGCGAAGAAATGCTGCCTCGGTGTCGCGATGCGCAGAGCCGCACTATTCAAACAGCGCCCAGGGCCGGAGGTTCAAAACGAAAGGCACAACTACGGGAATAATTATGTTATATTTTATTAAAATCATAACAAATTGACTGATAACGGACACAATAATTAAAAAAGGGGGAAAAATATAACAGTTAAATTACAGGTTCATGCACATATTTTATAAATGCTCCTTCGCACTTTTAACACATAGATTTAGACATAATACCACACACGAGAAAGGTTCTTAAAAGACTGGGGAAAAGATGTTGCACAGTAGTAGAGGTGCAGAAATTCAACATTGATTTAAGATGGAAAAGAAAATCGATTTAATTGCAGAAAATTGCTGCAGCACAATACAAGTAAAGCGGAAAACACTAGTCCAAATATGTTCACCTAACAGTCAAATTACTACACGGCTATGGAAGAATTGTTTCCTTAACACTCAGCGCAGAGACTGGGTCTTCTAGAAAGACAAGTCTCTTTACAAATATGCAGACATATTATCACATTATTATTAACAAAGAAGTAAATGATAATGACTTACTTGAAAACACCTCACTACTAACAGGAATAAATATTCTCATTGACGCAATTACAATCCAGGAACTTACAGTCTAATGCACAGGGCTTTACAGAATTAACTCCAGAGGGCTAACCAATAAATAATCACAGAAAATACCATAAAACAGAAAACCTTAACAGCAGCTGTTTCCTGCTTTCCATATACATTGTCCTCAGGTACAAAAATGCTTCAAGTTTATTGAGACATGATAAAAGTGTGTTACAAATTAACATGGTAAAGGAATGTCAGGGAATGTTACAACAATTAACAGACCGCGAATACAAAAGGCTAGACAATAAAAATACGCCAGAAATACTTGATTCTTTAAGAAGAAGAGGAAAAGTCACAGGTAGTGTTGCACGCCGAGAGCACAGTCCCCTCTGAGCAGCAGAACCTCTAGAGCGCTGCGACGGGCACTCTGTTGGCAGGCTACAGTCGACAGGAGCGCGCTTGAGAGGAAGAACACGCAAAGCCTCGCAGAAATACGAATGTACAGAAAAATAGGATATCCACAACTAGTTGCCAAATACACAAATTGACATAAGGAACCCAAAGACATCACAAAATGATCAATCTTTAACATGACATCTCCAAAAGCGGAGTGGCCAACAACAGGCAGAGTATATCAAGAAAACAGGAAAAAAGCGAGATGGGTGAAGAAGTAAAAAGTGCAACAACATGGTAAAAAATAACCAAAAGGAACCATGCATTCCGGCTCACGGTCACACCCATGCCAATATCACATTCATTATCCATAATATTTTTTTATAAACGAAAGAACGACACTTGTGTGCTCGAGTTCTAGTTTGTTACATTCATGTTGCGGTCGAGGTCGGGGGGGGGGGGGGGCAGCTCCTCGGCGGGGAGCAGGAGTCCATCGACGGCCCCTCAGACGTCGGTGGACGACTTGGGCCGCGACTTCCTGCGGCGGCGCGCCAGGTCCGACATGACCACGGGGCCCAGGTTGGGGGCGCGTGGTGACTGGCTGATCGCCTTGTACGTCGCGGCCACGGAGCCCTGCAGACAGACACGCCGTTAGGACGACAAGTTAGGACGACCAGTTTGACTTTATTAAGAAACATTTTAACCAAATGAAAGCGGGCGAGCGCGCTATGCAGTCGCACAGTGGGCCAGGAGACCGGTGGAGGCGGCCAAAACTCCAGACGCGTTTTGAGCTGCTTCAGAGTCGCTGAACAGGGCTCGTACAGAACGTATGACCCAGCCAATGGATTCCTCGTTCGGAGAGCAATGCATTGGTGGGGTCACACGTTCGGTTCGAGTACCATTTAGCGACACTGGGGCTGAAAACGCGTCAAGAGTGTTGGCCACCTCTACCGGTCTTCTGGACCACTGTGGGTTCGGCTTTTCGCTGACCTTGATGTCCGTGGCCTCCTGCATGTTGAGGCGGGCGTGCGGGAGTAGGTTGCGCTGCTGCAGCCAGGGGTGGTTCAGCACCTGCTCCGCCGTCGGCCTGCGGTTCGGGTCCACGTGCAGCATCGAGCGAACCAGGTCCTGCGGAGGAAAACAAGGAAAATAAGGACACGTTTCCAATGCCGAAAGGCAGCCGAAGCGCGCCGCCGGAACCGCGCCGCCGGAACCGCGCACACAGCGACGCTACGACCGAAAGTCAAGTCCGCCCCAAGGCCGACGAGGACAAACCGCACCGAGCACATTTCAAACATTCCCTCCAATTTCCGACGCGCGACAAAGAGCCCCTCCCTCCCGGTCCGCCAGCGAAGTGAGGTGGGGGAAGGGAGAGGGAGAAACGACTGAAGTAAAAAGAGTTGCGCCGCGGAGGGGGGCGCGGAGTGGAGGGGGAATTAATTAGTATTCACACTTCATAAGCCCCTCGCGCGCAATATTCCGCAATAACTCCGACAAAGCGGAGCCGAGCGGGTCGGCCGGCCGAACAATGCGGCGCGGAGCCCTTTCCCGTCGCCACCCGAGGAAGGACCGAGGCGACGCCGCAGGGCCCCGCAGGGCACCGCAGGGCGGCCAAAACTCACCATGAGTTTTGAGCTCCAGAGTCGCTAAACAGGACTCGAACCAAACGCGTGACCCCCACCAATGGATTCCCCGTCCGGAGAGCAATCCATCACACGTTCGGTCCGAGTCCCATTTCGCGACTCTGGAGCTAAAAACCCGTCCGGCAGACCGCCTCCTCCGGTCTTCTTGCCCACTGTGCGCCAGTCAAATTAGTTGCGGCCTCTGGGCCTTCCCGCCTGCCCCGGCTTCGACGCCCGGCCGCACCCCGCCGACTAGCCGACCACTCCGGTCCGGTCCATTGTTGAGTGTTACGAGCGTCAACTCGGGAGGCCCACTGCAAACCCAATGCGACGCCTGGAGCGCCTACCGAATACAGGCCCCTACAAATATGAGCAATTTTTGGGGAAGTTAGTCGAACTGCTTAGAGTTGCGGCAGTGGACCGGCCGGCGCGCATAGTCCGCTCTGCGCGCGACAACTTCGCGGCGAACCGAGTCGAGTTTAACGAGCTAAATGTTAATACCCGATGGCAGCGCAGTTGCGGACAGACGAACAGACAGTTGAGCAGACAGACGGACGGACACTCAAACTTACCTTGGCCGAGTCCGATACGGCGAGCCAGTTGCCGTGGTCCATGTCCAGGTCCTCGCTCACCCTGCGCAGGATGGCGCTCGGGGGGTCACTGGGGGCGCTCGCGAACGGCGCGTGTCTGCAACAACAACAACAACAAACATCAACAACAAAACGACGACAGCGGGCGGAGGCGGGCTGCACCGCGATGCTCCCTGCGCGAGGCTAGACGCGGCGGCCCGGAGTAATGGGCCGCGAGACCTTTATCGGGAGTGGAATTTATAGTTGAATCTGTGATGATAAAGTGGCGCCGCGCCTGCACACGCCGCGCGGCCGGGTCACACATGTAAGCCGCCCGAGGCAAGAAAAAAAAATAAAAAAAAAATTGGCAGAGAGAGATTTTTACCGAAAGGCCGCCAGGGCAGCTGCTCGGGGGCGGGAAATCGGGCGTGCCATCCTGCCCGCCATCCAGGCTGCCATCCAGCAGAGCCCGGCCGAGCCCGGGCTCCAAGCAGCGCTGGCCGCGCAAGAGCGCCAAGTCCCTCAGAAGGGACGCGGGGAGAAGGGGGCACAGTGGGCCAGAAAACCAGCGCAGGCGGCCAAAATTCTAGACGCGTTTTGAGCTCCAGAGTCGCAAATGGGACCCAAAGCGAACGTGTGGCCCCATCAATAGATTCCTGCTCCGGAGAGCAATCCATTGGTGGCGGTCACACGTTCGGTTCGAGTCCCTATTGGCGACACTGGAGCTCAAAACGCGTCGACCGCCTGCGCCCGTCTTCTGGTCCACTGTGGAGGGGGAGGACACGGCCCACAAGGTAGGTATAGTCGCACATGCCCCGGGCTGCAGGCCACAGTGCGGGGGGCCCTGCCGGAGTCGCGTATCGCCCATACATCATGTTTGCTCCGGGCCGCATAAGCCAGCAGGGCCCAGCGCCGGCCGCACCGAGGCACTCCATACAACGAGAGAGTGCGAGCGCAGCAACACGCGTCCTAAGCAGCGCACAGAGACCTCGTCCCAGCCGCCTCGTGCAGGCGGCCACAACTCTAGACGCGTTTTGAGCTCCAGAGTCGCCCAATGTGGCTCGAACCGAACGTGTGACCCCACTCCGCACTAGGAATCCATTGGTGGGGGTCACATGTTCGGTCCGAGTCCACCGGTCTTCTGGCCCACTGTGCGTCGGGGGGCGGCGCAAACTCGTCCGCGGAAAGAGCCGAGACTGCCCTACCAGCGGCGGGCCCAGCGAGGGGATCAGTGACAAAAACAAATCCCACCCGCACCACTGCGCCCTGCACACCACATCGGCTACAAATCACGGCGGGAGGCGGGGGAAGGGGGGACCGCGGTGCCGCCGGGGCCCGCTGAAGGAGGCCCCACCTAGAGCACCGAGTTGAGATTCATCTGGCAACGCAAACCCCGCACTCCACCTAGGTCACCGCGCCAAACCTGACACCGCTCTCTCTCAATCCACGTCGTGGTCCGAGTTCGGACTTTCGCAAACCAAACCCGGAAAAGAAAGAAAAAAAAAAACCAGGCCGGTGGGTCGAGGCACCGTGAAATACACCCGAGCCACTCACTCCACGCGGAGGGCCTACAGGGGCACGGAACCGGGGGCTCCGGGGCCGGGACACTTTACTGGCCCGCCCAGTGGTCACGTGACCCGCGCAGAGAACAATCAATTCATGCAGAGTGAGCCAACGGAATAATAATGGCGAGCGCGAGTGTGTGTGTGTGTGTGTGAGAGAGAGAGAGAGAGAGAGAGAGAGAGAGAGAGAGAGAGAGAGAGAGAGAGAGAGAGAGTAGTGAAAAGGTGAAAGAGAAAGGGGAGTGGGTTGATGGCGAATGGCGATAACGAAGCCCGTTTGCTGAGGCCAGCCTGCGGCCCATGCCATCCCGGTGGGCCGGCCGAGCCGCCGAGCCCGGTCCCCGGCAGGCGGTCCCAGGCTGGTCGTAGAACGCGCCATTCCCGCGCACCCAAATAAGACGGCGTCAAAAAACAAAGCACGAAGTGCAGCAGCAGGCGGCGTTGTGTGCAGCGCCAAGCTTAGCCCTGCCCGGCCGACTCTAGGCCAAGGCAAAGGTGGGCCCCGCCCGGCCCGCCGCGCCACCCCAATGTGCGACCGTGACGTCATTCCTGCCCTGGCTACGCCGGCGGCTCCGGCAGCTCCGGCAGCTCCGGCAGCTCCGCTCGGCCGGTCGGGCCATTTGTCTGCCTCCTCCTCCACTTCTTGACGGCTTCTTGCACCACTTCCCCCCACTCCTTTCTCCTTGGCCCCCTTGCCGCCGCTGCGCCGCAACAAAGATACAAAAAGGGAAGCAGACTGACCGCGGGCCGCGATGCAAACAAAAACGGTGCCGCCAGCATCGCGGCGTGGGAGGGGAGGGCTGGGGGCGCGCGGCTCCCACAAAATGGACACCCGCCGCCGATGATACAGTCGGTCATTCAGTCCGGCCGGCCGGGGGGGGGGGGGGGGGGGGGGGGGGGGGGGTGCCAACCATGTGCTGCCCGCGTGCCCCTGGCGGCCGGGCCGGGCTGCGGGCTGCCCTCCTGGCGCCCTGCCGCTCAAGGACCTCGCCTCGCAAATTCTATCGGCAGGGGGCCGCGAGGGGCAGGGGCGTGGCGGGGCACGACAGGGTACTGTTTAATCAACCCCCTGCTTCGGCCGAACCCGCCCCCGCCAGGCCCGCCAGCATCGCCTCGCCGCGGCACAGCGCCTCCGAAACAAAGCGCAGCGCGCAGCAGCGTGCGTCTCTCTCTCTCTCTCTCTCTCTCTCTCTCTCTCTCTCTCTCTCTCTCTCTCTCTCTCTCTCTCTCTCTCTCTCTCTCTCTCTGTGTGTGTGTGTGTGAGTGTGTGGGTGCGCGCGCGCGAGTGTGGGCAGCGTGTGTCCGCCGGGTGTCCCTAACTCATTACCGAATGGAATGGACCATCAACCCGGACCCAGCACGGCCGTCCTGGCCACCGCAACAAGAGCCGCAGAATGTCCGGGCAAGGCAGGCAGGCAGGCAGGCAGTGCTGTGTGGCCCTGCACTGAGAAACCTTACAAACTATTTTATGCCTTACAGAGAAAAGCAGCTTGTTAAAACAAAGTATCTTGAGCCTACATAAGCTTACAAAGAAAATTCTTCGTAATTTACGAACTATTTCTTCGAATAACGAAGTAAATTAGTTTGTATTATGCATGCTCAAAATACTCCGTAAGGTTTTGAGCGTGTGGAGGCTGCCGCAACCGCCGACACCACCGCATTGCCACGGCAGCGGGTCGGTTGGGTCGCGAACCCCCCGCCGTCAGACAGGTGCACACGCCGCGCAGTAATTATTTCATTAGCCGAACTCGTCCCAGATCGCCACATACTTCGCCGCGCACGGCACCGCCGCGCCCCGCGAACGTCATGCAGCGGCCTCCGTGACCCCGCTAGACACTCCGCTGCTGCAGGCCAGCCAGCAGCCAGCCAGCAGCCAGCCAGCAGCCAGCCAGCCAGCAGCCAGCCAGCGAGCCATTCCGCTCTTTTTATTCTTTCCTTGCCAACACTTTCCGTTCGCCCGGCGTCGCCGCGGCCGCCTATCCGCGCCGCAAAAAGTTGTGCCTTAGCGTCCAAGTTGGGCGTCGTGCACGCGAGACACCGACAGGGCCGCCGCCGCCGCCCCGTGCGTCCCAGCCTGCCCACTAGCCGCGCCACCGCCACAAAGTTAGTCCATAAACATAAAAGCGGCGCGAAGCGACGTGGGAGTGGGATATGGGGGCATCAGGGGTAGGCCATCGGGGTGGGCCATCGGGGTGGGCCATCGGGGTGGGCCATCGGGGTGGGCCATCGGGGTGGGCCATCGGGGTGGGCCATCGGGGTAGGCCATCGGGGTGGGCCATCGGGGTGGGCCATCGGGGTGGGCCATCGGGGTGGGCCATCGGGGTGGGCCATCGGGGTGGGCCATCGGGGTGGGCCATCGGGGTGGGCCATCGGGGTGGGCCATCGGGGTGGGCCATCGGGGTGGGCCATCGGGGTGGGCCATCGGGGTGGGCCATCGGGGTGGGCCATCGGGGTGGGCCATCGGGGTGGGCCGTCGGGGTGGGCCGTCGGGGTGGGCCATCGGGGTGGGCCATCGGGGTGGGCCATCGGGGTGGGCCATCGGGGTGGGCCATCGGGGTGGGCCATCGGGGTGGGCCATCGGGGGAAGTGAAATGCAAGGCAGTCACCGTGTAGCCGTTGCCTTGCGTCAGAAATGCCCCACATCACCGTGGCCGTTTTCCTTCCCCGCCATCGGACGCTGCCGATAGGAGATGCCCCCTTAAAGCCTGAAGCGAAACGAGATGAGCTAGACGGCTAATTTGGGCGCAGGCTGCCGGCCTGCAGACCGCCAGTGCCCCCCCCCCCTCCCCCGCGGCCGCCCACGCCGCGCTGCGGCGCCGAGACATCAAAGGGAGGACGTGGAAGAAGGTTCCGCTGGGGGGACGCCACGGCAGGAGGCGATGCCAACCTAATACTATTCACGTTCCTTCCTCCACCGCATCATGCAAGCTGGCTGTGTTTAACGGCCTTGGCTCCCTCCGGCGACGCACAGTGAGTCCGAAGACCGCAAAGGCGCCCAAAACCCCGGACGCGTTTTGAGTTCCAGAGTCGCTGAATGTCCGTCTCTCTGGCGCGCACTCATGGGACGCACCGCGCACCGTGCAGGGATAGGGCCACGAACCGGCGACCGCCGCCGCGCGGAATGAATCAGCGGAGTGGATGGGAACGCCCGCAGAGTCGAGGGCGGGCCAGCCCGCTGGACAGGCGCGGCGAGCGGGCGGCCTACCCTCGAGTCCACAGGCGCCCCGCCGCACCCCGCCGAGCAGCGCACGGCGCACCAACGCCAACGGAACCAACCCGTTTGCGCAACGGCAGCAGAAAAAAACAGAGCAAAATGACGACGAGCATGAGTCACGTTGTGCCCTGCTCCGCTCTCCTTGGACTTCATCCTCTTTCCGTTAGCATCTGGCAGCGCGCCCATCCCGACTGGACAGAGAGAGAGAGAGAGAGAGAGAGAGAGAGAGAGAGAGAGAGAGAGAGAGAGAGAGAGAGAGAGAGAGAGAGAGAGAGAGAGAGAGAATCGCGGAGGCAGCGAGGCCAAGACGCAGCGCCACTACTCACTGAGGCCAGACCGCGGCCGCAGACTCATTCCATGCATCTCCTCGCCCATGGACCGCGTGGGCGTGAGGCGGACCGACGGAACCACCGCTCTAGACCGGCCTGGAGTCCAGCTCGGCTGCCGCTCGGGCTACCCACTGTGTAGTGCCCACTGGGCAGTGCCCAGCCGGCCGAGATAATCGGGCCGAGGCAGGTGTTGGGGCGAAGGGCCTGGCGTAAACTAGCCTCGCGTTGACCTCGATTCCAGATTACACGGCCCTTTGGGTTCACCGCCACCGGCCAGCGACGACCGTACGGCTATGGCCACGGCGCAGCACACTCACTTCCAATCATTTTTGTCGCTCTGTCGCTCTCTCGCATTTCTACGGGACGACCCACGAGTGCGAGAGAGGCAAAACGATGGCAGTGTCGCGCATGAGAAACGGGCAGCGGGCGGGCGGGGCGTGGCGTGGCGGGGCGTGGCGGGGCGCGGCGGGGCGGGGCACGCACGGCCCGGACAGTACCATGACGCGGAGCGACGCAGCCATCAGCAGGTCACCTTCGACCTTCATCAGGAAGGCGAGGCTGAAGAGGGATGGAGGGGGATGGAAGGAGGATGGAGGGGGATTTAGGGGGATCGAGGGGGTGGAGTAGGTGGCGAGCGGAAGGGGAGGGGAGGGGGAGATGAAAGAAGCCGGGCCAGACCCTAAGCTAGCGAGGGACGGGATATAACTTTCGCCGGGGAGCTCTGGCCGCACCGTGCCTGCGGTTTTATTTTGTGTAAACTCTCCAAAGACAGCGGTGCCGCGTGGATTTGCCATTCGCCAGCAGCGCGCAGTCCGTGGCGGACGATGAAGAGAAATAAAGAGAAATGCGGAGAAATACGACGGAGAAATAAACAGAAATAAAGAGAAATAATGAGAAAACGCAAATGAGATGAAAAAGTCCTGGTGAAGGCGGTCGGGCCGGCGGCACACTTCCAGCAGGCATGTGGAACACACGGCCGTCCCTCTCTGTCCGGCCACAGCGCACGATGACACAGTGCCGCGCGGAGCCATTAGGCCGCCTTCTTAACAAGGAATGCATGGCCGCCGCAGCCCCCACCCCAAGCCCCATTTGCCGTTCTGGCTAACCTCCACCGTTCCAAACTGCCGGAATGCCAGGCAACCTGCTTGCGGGGAGCCCCAGGCCGACCGCGCCTGATGGCTCTATAATGACGCCAAGTACGTTACAGACGCCGGCGACGCTTTTTTCCCCCTCCCGCTTGCGACCGACGACCCCCTCGCCGTCAAATGGCGCCGATTAAGGCAAAAAGCCGCACCGCCACCTGCAGAGCTGCAGGGCCCGCGCTGCAACAGGTCCACGCGAAACAAACGCACCGCGAGATGAGGGACGCGGCGCCTCGCCGCGGACCGCCCCGCGCCACACGCCGCGCCGCGAGCGGCCGCGACAAGGTCAAGGGCGTCGTCGTGTGGGCCGCACAGTGGGCCATGAGACCGGCGCAGGCGGCCAAAACTCTACGCGCGTTTTGAGCTCCAGAGTCGCCAAACAGGAGTCAAACCGAACGTGTGACCCCAACAACGGATTCCTCGTTCGGAGAGCAAACCATTGGTGGGGTCACACGTTTGGTTCGAGTGCCATTCAGCGACGCTGGAGCTCAAAACCCGTCCGGGATTTTGACCGCCTCCCA
>CM060090.1:10579854-10597354 GCA_030522485.1 Stenchaetothrips biformis | reverse complement strand
AAAGAGAAGGATCCGTACACCGCCTTGGTGGGGCGGGGGCCACTGCGGGGTGGGGCGGGGTGGGGCGAGGAGGTGCACGCCATGAATGGGGCCGCGGCCCCGCCACGCCCCGCCACGCCCCGCCGACCCACCACTGTAGTTCCGGTTGGGATGGGATGTGCGCCGAAGAAGCAGGCCACAGCTCGCCCGCAGCCACCACCGCGGCACCAGCAGCAACAACAACAACAACAACAACAACAACGACAAGAAAAACAGCAGCAGTGCCGCGAGCCGCGAATCCTGCCCTCCCTACATAACTGACGCGCTTCCCTAGAATACATTCATTCATTCGCTCACATACACGCAAATGCATAATGCATGCATGCCGACGCACACAGACACAGCGCGTCGCATACCCTGGCCGCGCCACAGCCCAGCGCGGCGCGGTGCGGCGCCTCATATCGCGGCGAGAGACCGGATCAACGAGCGGACGGCGCTCCAAGGCGCTTCCTGGCGCTGCCCGCGCCGCTGCCAGGCGCTACCGGCAAGGTAGCTCTAATACCACTAGGATTACGTTTGAAAACAGAGGGTAATACTACGCCTTAGTTTTGCCAGAGCACTCTAAAAAAATCTACGAAGAATCTGCTTCGTAACTACGAAGAAAATGGAGGCATTAGAGAATTGCAATGCTCCATATTACAAAGGATTTTGCTTCATAATACGAAGCATTTCTTGCCTTGCGGCCATCTAGTTCATCGAGTGCCCACCCCAACCCCTAGAGTCCAACCCCCAGCTTGGC
Source organism: Stenchaetothrips biformis (assembly GCA_030522485.1). Lineage (NCBI taxonomy): Eukaryota > Metazoa > Arthropoda > Insecta > Thysanoptera > Thripidae > Stenchaetothrips > Stenchaetothrips biformis. Next base: position 10,596,576 of record CM060090.1, on the reverse strand, counting down.
CCGGTCAGGCTCGGCCCCTGCACTTCGGACACAACACTAGCCTCCTCCCAGGACGCACATCCCGGCACAATGTCGGGACGTGCCCCCCGCTCCACAGTGGGTCAGAGGACCGTCGAGCCAGCCAAAATCCCGGACACGTTTTCAGCTCCAGAGTCGCTAAATGGGTCACACGTTCGATTCGAGTCCCATTTAGCGACTCTGGAGCTCAAAAACACGTCTAGAATTTTGGCCGCCTGAACGGTCTTCTGACCCACTGTGCGCTCCACCGCTGGCTGTGGCCCCCGGGCCCCCTGCTGCAGCCCCGGTCGTCGCCTCCCTCCTAAGTAGCCCAGGCCGGCATGCCTGGCGTGGGAGGCGGGGCCGCGACGCGGGGCAGGTGGGAAGGCTCTGGGGAGGCGGGGCGGCAGAGGCATCGCCAGGGAATAACTTTATGATTCCAGGCAGAGATGCGGGGCGTGGCGGGGCGTGGCGGGGCGCGACCTGAGGGCCGGCGAGACCGGAATACAAACCGTCGAAGCATCAAGCATCGCGTCGGCGTGTCCGGGCGCGGCATGGCGCGGCACGGCGCCCAGAGCCACTTTTCCGCTTATCGCATCGCCCAGTGGTCCGGGCCGTCCGGGCCGTCCGGGCCGTCCGGGCCGCGCACCACCCTGGGGCCGTAAGCGCCACTCCCCCGCCGAGCGTCACAGGTAGTCTGGGCCGTAAAACAAAGAGAGAGAGAGAGAGAGAGAGAGAGAGAGAGAGAGAGAGAGAGAAGAGAGAGAGAGAGAGAGAGAGAGAGAGAGAGAGAGAGAGAGAGAGAGAGAGAAAAAAGGTGGCCGCGCATGCGGGATTTGAACCCGAAACCAACGCGGAGGGTCGGGAAGGGGGCCGTGGCGGCCGTCGTCTCCTTACAGCTTTTAACAAGTCGCAGTGCGGTGTCACGCTCCGGCGTCACCCACTCCCTCGAGGCCAGTGTGCGCGGCGAGCCGCCGGCGACCCCAGCCGGCCCACCCAGCCACATGCAGACGCGGGCCACGGGGACGGGCCACGGGGACGGGCCACGGGGACGGGCCACGGGGACGGGCCACGGGGACGGGCCAGGGGCCACAGCGGACTTGCCGCAATTTTAAATTTTTTAAAAGACGCCGCTGCTCCTCCTGCTGTTCCGAGAGGGCGAGAGTGTGGGCCGAGAGGGTGGGAGGGGTGGAGAGAGCAGCGGAGCGGTCCGATTCGTCGGACGTGCCGCACCACTTTATTTTACTTTGAGAAGACCTCCTCGAGGACGCTGCCGGACGGTCCACGAGACGGTCCTCGAAAATGTCCGGGGCCAACGTCACGTATTACCGCCCTGTCCGCGGGGCCAACGTCACGCATTACCGCCATGTCTCCGCAGTGTCATCGCGAGCACAGCGCGGGGCGGCCCGACGGCACAGCCCAACGGAACGGACCGCACCTGTCGAGCCCCGCGCCACCACCAAACTTTACGTCTCACCGTCGCACCACTGCCAACTTGACGGGGTTCGGCTTGACATGTTGTACTTGAGGGAAGCTAAAGTGGGACAGAAACGTGGGGGTCCAAACCGTTCCCGAATTTCGTTACGTAATGTGTGGCAACCCGTAGCGGGCCGGGTTGCGCGCCGCGATTCCGCAGCCGGTTCGTTAGGCAGGACGGAAGGGAGGGCCGCGAGGCCGTCGCCTAGTGAGGACGGTTCCAAGCCCTCCCCAAACCACGACGCCAAACGGCGCCCCAGACCGAGCTGGCACCCAGCCTCACTACCCTCCAACCGAATCCCTGCCAAACATGACGAAATCAGCGGGGCTTCCGATGGGACTACGCCCTTCCACCACCGCGCCCGCGCCAACGCCCGCGCACCATTTTTCCCCGCCATTCGCACACGTTTGATTCCCGCGCTTTTCACTTGGCCGCGCCTGCTTCCTCGCTGCAGACACAGACGTGGCCGCGGGAGCAAACTTCCCCGAAAGCGAGCAGCAGGAAGGAGGGCGCCCTGCTCGCGCCCCGCCGCCCGTCGCCCACCAGCCCGTTGCCCAACCAGTGGCGCGAGGTGGGCCGCTGCCGAGCGGAAGTGGCAAATCGGCGGCCCTCATTTCATTTCCTCGCATCGCCGCCCCTCTGACGCAGTCGGCGAGGCCCTCCACCGCGAGCCGCTCCGACGGCAGCAGACAGCGCACAGTGGGTCACAAGACCAAAATTCAAGACGCGGCTTGAGCTCCACAGTCGCTAAATGGGACTCGAACCAACCGTTGACCCCATTAAACTTTCATTTGAATTTTGTGTGAAGCCACCTAAGCACCTCTGAAGTAATTCTTTTTTTGACAAGTCTTCATAAATTGGTTTGATAGTTTTCACTATATCAGCAGGTAGAGGAGGATTTGAATGTTTAAATCTAGCCAGCTCACCTTTTGCAACGGCCTTTTGCCATTTACACCAGCTTTCTTCACCTGGAGGCAGAACTGATGCTGTGGCTTTTTGTCACTAGAGGCTACATGGTAGAGTGTTGCCATGATAGCTTTTCTCATATTATCTACTGAGTCTGTGTTGGAGCGGATTGCTTTTCCATAGTAAGACTGAAGCTGGTCAATAAGTTTACCAGTGAGCCGGCCCCTGCCTCCCAATCCTGGTGTTTTCTTTTTTTTTTCTCTGAGTCTAGTCCCCATCCGCTTCTGAACATGTCCTACACACTCCTGCTTTTCTACAGGGATATTTCCATAAGGTTTTTCATCTACCACTGCATTGTAAGTCTTTGAATCCCCATCTCCAATGTATTTCAGGTACTGCAGTCCATGCTTTTCTTCAGACCTCTTGAACATTTCCACCACTGACTTTACTTCCATTCCCCCAGAACTCCCCTCATAGTTAGCTGTGCACTCCGGGATGTGCTCATCAATCCATTCAAAATATTCCTCTGTGCCACTTTTTTTGTCCCAGTATTCACAAACCTTACAATAAAGGTTTTTCACTACAATGTCTAATACTTTCCCAGAGTAGTGGCCAATTAGGGAAGCGACACCAGATAATGAAGTAAATCCTCGCTTTCTCCATGAACCATCACCTGAGACTGCAACAGCACTTGGATTGCCAGGAAATACATTTGCTTCAATGGTCTTCTCTTGCTCTTCTCTAGCTGCCAAACTCATGGACCAATTTGCAACTCGCTCAGCTGCATTTCTCAGGGCACTAACAATATTGTCATAGAACGTAGTGGAGACTGGTTTGGGCAGGTCCATGAGTCCGCAGAAAATTGAGAGGCCAGTGTGGCCCACCCCAAGCAGCCGCATAGCTAACACTGACCTTCTGTTCACTTCATAGGCGTGATTGTCAATAAGTGGAGATGAGGGCACATATTTATCACCACATTCTTCACATTTCAATTGAAATTTAAATCCTAGACCCGTTTGCTTGTCTCATCTATTTGAATATCACTGCCACATTCCTTGCATTTCAGGTTTTCACACAAAAAGTTAACTAAATTCTGAAATTCCACTATTCTGTAGCTGCGCCGTTTGTTAATTGTAGCATCCACCTCAGTTTTCAATTTTCTTTTCGACGCGGATGCTGCCTCCTCTTCGTGCTGCTTCTGGGACTGGAACCGGTTGCCACGAAATCCTCGCTTTTTCGGCCGGCCTGGCCTCCTGGCTCGATTTTCTCTGGATCCCTTGCTATCTAAGCTAGGGCTCCTTGAACGCTTGCCGCTTGTACTCGCCATAGTTTCAGAAATCTTGCAAATTTACTAACACAACCGGCAGATCGGAGGCGTCAGTGTCGCCATGACAGAGTACAGGTTATTGTTGTTTTGCAGACGGCCAAGGATACGTGAGGGTTCTGGGCGCGTCACCCCACTCCGCAGCGGCGTTGGTGGAGGGGTAGCGACGCGTCCCGGCCCTCGCGCGTCCCTGGCGGGGCCCAAGCAAGGGGCCGTATGCCTGCCTGCCAGCCTGTCCGACCCGCGCGCTCGCTTGCGGCTGGCGCGCGCTGCCGCCGGATACACGCGGGCGCGTAGCGGCGCGAAAAATTCGAATTCAGAGGCGTGCGATAGCTTAAAATACTCGGAAAAGAACACACTACCACATGAGACTAAAAACAAAAAATCGATTTTTTGACCCCCTCAAGGGTTGGATGCCCCCTTAAATGCTAAAATATGGAAATTAGCACCTAAACAGTACTTTAGTGGCCTCCCTACAGTGGAAATTGCAGCTTTCATTGCTGCTGCAACATTCAATGATGGATTTAAAGTAATACTAAAAATTATGGAAGAAATGGGGATTGAACCTGGACTAAGAGCCCTTAATTTATGCAAACAAGAGGACAATACAAGAGTAGCCAGTGCAGAAAGAAAGGCACACCTAGCCACCAAAGAAGCCAGAACCCAGCTTAGGAGAAGAAGACTGGATATGCAAGAGGCAGCTGAAGCAGAGGAAGGTGCCCTGTATGCCCCAGGAGGATTTTAAACCTTGGTGAGTAGAAATTTTAACTTCAATCTCATTTATCTCAAAACACCTTTTTTGGATCTTGTCCCAAGCTTTTCTTTCAAAGTAATCATAGGAAATTTATGAAAATTTGAGGGATTATAAATGGATAGTGTGTCTATCTGCCCTACTACTTTCAAGCTGATCAAAATCAGCCATCAGGAGAAAAAAAAAATAAAACATTTCATTTTTTACTCAAAATACGGAACAACAAAGTTTCAAATCTAAAAAAAAATATTTCTACTTTTTTCAAAATTATGATTGTAGTAGGGCAGATGCCCATGGGTCTGTAGATTACTCAGCAACCTCGTTTGTTTGTTGCAGATGGAGAATTTCAGAGAAAAAGTCTGGGACACTGGAAACCTGCACCAGCCGCAGTGCCTCTACATAAATGCGTTTAACTTGAGTTTCTAATCAATATTTTGACTTGAAATTTTTTTTGAATATACTTTAAACTATAATAAAGCTAGCTTAATTGTTAACATTGTTATATCTATCCCCAATCCTGGAAAAAAAAAAATCTCAAATATGGGTCATTTTAGGTTATGGTCAGGGTTGGATGCCCCCTTAATGGACTCCTCGTTTGGAGAGGAAGCCATTGGTGGGGTCACTCGTTCGGTTCGAGTCCCATTTAGCGAGGACACGAGCTCGAAACAGGTCAAGAGTTTTGGCCGCCTCAACGGTCTTCTGACCCACTATGCAGTGCATCAGCCAGAGTGCTGCAGCCCGCGGCGGGCGCGGCGCGGCCGGCACGTAGCCCCTCCAGCTGGGCGCAGCTCGCATACGCCGCCATTACGCGGCATACCAGGCGCACGTCCGCTTTGATCTACTCTGCTTCACTTAGCAAACCCACCGCGCGCGCGGCACACTGGGCCAGAGGACTGGCGGCGCAGGCGGCCAAAACTCTGGACGCGTTTTCGAGCTCCAGAGTCGCTAAACACGACGCGAACCGAACGTGTGGCCCCACCAATGGATTGCTCTTCGAACGAGGAACCCATTGGTGGGGTCACATGTTCGGTTCGAGTCCTGTTTAGCGACTCTGGAGCTCGAAACGCGTCAGCGCCGGTCTTCTGGCCCACTGTGCGCGGGAGTACGGCGGTCAGCCCGGCCGCCGAGCTAAATGCAGCGCCAATGAGCGGCGAGCGGAGGCGGCCGAGTCGGAGGCGCTTTCATCAAATCAAACGCGCCCCGCCCTCCAATTGCCAATGAGCGACACACGTCATGGTTTCACGGGGGCGACTCAGAAAAGTGCACCTGCTCGCAGGAATCATCAAAGTGGAAAAGTGTGCCGCAAGTTGGAGACACACCAGGCCCTCACATATCCCCGCGCTGGCATGTCGTGGGTGGCCCCGCCCCGTCCACGCCTTGCGAATACCGATGAGGCGGCACGGCTCGGCTGGGATGGGCCGCTCGCTCAATGGTGACGGATAGGGCAGTTGACCCTCTCGCCGGGCCCACCGCGTCCACAGGTCATCGCCGCCAACACCTTCAGAGAAAACCAACACCGCCCCCGCGAGGACGCGGCGCGGGTGGCGACATCTACCGGCGGCCCCGGTAGCTGGGGCCGCCCTCGCGCCGCGCGAGGAGTATGGCGGCGGCAGCGACCGCACCCCGACCGCGGCTGGACAGCCACATCAAGCACACCGCCACCGCGGCCACACCATCAAACGCCACCGCACGCGCCTGTCCCCGCACCAGCAGCCAGCGGTAGGCACGGGGGCGCAAGGCCATGGGACGCCCCGGTAGGGACTAAAAGGCCGAGAGTCTCCGCCGCGCGGGGTATCCGCGGCGCGCCGGAGCTCGTCCCGCGCTACCCCTTTCGCCAGAGCCAGGACGCAGGACGAACGGGGCGAGTGCTAAAGCGTGTCGGAACGGCCGCATAAACGAACGGCGGGCCTGCGCTGGCCTGCATTGTGCCCACATTAAACGGAACGGGCAATGTGGTCGAAAGAGCCGAAGCGGGGAAGCGGCGCCGGGGCGGGCGTGGGCGGGGGTGGGCGTGGGCGGGGGTGGGCGGGCGTGGGCGGGGGTGGGCGTGGGCGTGGGCGGGAGCAGCGCGGGGGCGGATGCAGCGCCTCGATCCACAACATGATGAAGAGAAGGACGACGCAGCGCGGAGCCTTGGTGCAAGGGGGGGGGGGGGGGCACCACGTACCGCATTCGCTTTGCCGAGAGGACACTCTGCCAGTCAAACACGCTGAGCGATCAAAGGTCGCCTCCTCCAAGCACGCTGCCCTGCCTAGTGGAGGGCGCGCTACCCCGGTCAAACTTTGCCACTCCGCACCCCACTTCCTGCCGCAGCCGACAGGCCAGCAGAGAAAGGCGAGCGCAGGGAGCGCCGCACAGTGGGTCAGAAGGCCGTCGAGGCGACCAAAATCCCGGACACGTTTTGAGCTCCTGAGTCGCTAAATGGGACTCGCATCGAACGTGTGACCCCACCAATGGATTCCTCGTTTGGGGAGAAATTCATTGGTGAGGTGACACGTTCGATTCGAGTCCCATTTAGCGACTCTGGAGCTCGAAACGCGTCTAGAGTTTTTGGCGGCCTCTACGGTCTTCTGACCCACTGTGGGCCGCCTCGTTCGTCCTACATTTCCTCCTTCTTCTCCTCCTCAGCGCCAGCAGGCCACTTACCCCGCCAGCAGGATGAAGAGGATGACCCCCAGGGACCAGATGTCGCAGGCCTCGTCGTAGCCCTGCCTCTTGAGCACCTCGGGCGCCACGAAGTTGGCCGTGTAGCACGGCGTCATGAGCAGGCCGTTCTCGGCGCGCAGCTGCTTGGCGAAGCCGAAGTCGATTATCCGCAGCGATTCGGGCTGCATGCTCTCCGACTCGTACAGAATGTTGGAGGGCTTCAAGTCCCGATGCACTACCTAGACGGCAAAAATCGTGCAGAGTACCGTCGTTGAGTATTGAATCAAGGATGGAATTCAGAATTTCGTCTTCCAACGCAAGGCAAGGACATACCCCATTCTGGTGTAGATACTGGATTGCACCAACAAGGGTGTTCAACACTGCAGCAGCCTCTCGCTCTGAGAATATTTTAAGTCCAACTATGCGTTCCACAAGTTCCCCTCCACGCATGAGTTCCATCACTAAGTAAACTGAACGTTCATCTTCATAGACCTACAAAACACACAACACACAATACAGTTTTAAAAAAAAAGAGTAGATTGAAATTATTGATTCACAAACGCAAAACTTGAAAAAATACAATACATACATCTCTTAAAGTTATGATATTGGGGTGTTGACCATATCTCAATAAAATTTCTACTTCTTCTTGGCAATCTCTTTTTGACTTATCAATTACCTGAAAAATAAATTAAAACATGAAAAGATTGGTGATTTGAAAGAAACCCTGCAAAAGTATTTTTTTCATCGCAAATTAGACATATGAAAACATACCTTAACGGCATATTCTTGTCGAGATGTTCTATGAACACAGAGACGACATATAGAAAAACTACCTCTGCCAATTTCTTCTCTAAGTTCATATTCGTCTGTGACTGAACTTCTTTTCACATACATTAATTGCTAAATATAAAAAAAGAAATACACCAAATCATGTTTTCAAATAAATTTTAACACTAGAAAAAATAACTCTAGGAAAGAAATCTTTTTTACTTTTGATATTGATTCCATTGGCCTGTCTGTTGGAATTCCCTGTTCATCTAGTAGACATGGGGCTACAAAACTGAACCCACGGAACAATTCGTGAGCTGTTGCACTAGGAGGGAGACCTGGAGAATCTGTAAAATTAAGTGAAATTAGGTTGACTTTCAGAACAAAATTTCAATAACTAAAACAAAAAAAAAAGAAATCTTTTATGTACCTTTAGGTGTTTTGGAAGTGAATTCACTGTCAAAGTATCGTGCATCTTCTGCTCTACAAACTGCAGGTTTGAAAGGGGGTTGAATTTCTTTTCTTGCAAGTTTGTCCCAATCAATAGTAGCAAAAAAGGAATGCGACTTCATTTCACAGATTCCATCAGGTCCTGTTGCCAAAAATATAATTATCATTAACTTCAGTCATACATGAGGTCTTCTTGGTGATGTACAGAAATTTAGAAAGTGTACCTGCACCAAGTCTGTTGGCTGGATTTCTTTTGAACAGTACCCGTAATAATGACTGTGCCTCATCTGATAAAAATTGAGGCATGCCCAATTTTGCCTTTAAAATTAGATTCATTGTTTCTTTTCTGTTGGGGCCTTGGAAAGGTAATGCTCCAGTCAACATTTCAAACTGAAAGCAAATGTATCATTGTTAGAGTTATAAGCAGATTTATGACAAATTAGACAAGACAAACTATCTTATCTCTATTTACATACCATGACTACACCAAATGACCACCAATCAGCAGCAAAAGAATGTCCTTTTCGATTTACAACCTCAGGGGCCATATACTCTACAGTTCCACAAAAAGAGTATGCTTTCTGATCGTCTAATGGTTGCTTGCTGAGCCCAAAATCTGTTAAAGAGATATGCCCCTCGGAATCTAAGAGAATGCTGAAAACAGAGGGTTGAGACAAAATAAAAATAGGCAAAATAAAAAACTAAAAAAATTAGGATGCATTAATTGTGTTCGAGGGCACAAGAGGAAGACACAAAAATTAAATGCAATGGACATCGACGTACTTTTCTGGTTTAAGATCGCGATATATGATACCAAGGCTGTGAATGTGGTCCAGCGCCAGCGCTAGCTCAGCCAAATAAAACTTGACGTCTTCTTCAGTAAACATGACCTGAAAGCAGTAAAGAAGCCACACCATTAAAAAATTATTATCTCCTGAAAATATTAGCAGTAGTATTATTTTATTGAAGGAGGGTCATCACTTACTTCTTTTGACAATCTTGTGAACAAGTCTCCACCTCTCAGGAAGTCCAATATTAAATAAAGCTTTCCTTCAGTTTGGAAGGCATAGTGAAGTCTGACAATAAATGGATGTCTAACATCGACAAGTATATTACGTTCCATTTTTGTTCTGACTCGATCTCGAACTGAAAAAGTAAACAATGAGTAGCAGTTTGCCAAATAACCCAGTCTTTGTTTCCATTTTTCAGAGACAAGAAACAAAGCTCGTACACCGATACTTACTTTTCAAAGTTGCCTTCTTTAATACTTTCATGGCGTAGAGGGTGCCCGCGTCCTTCCCGACCACCTTCCGGACCAGGAACACCTGCCGAACACAAAACGTCAACCCCTCATCCACCCCCGGCGCCGGGCCCACTGCGAGCATATTCAAGCACGTACCTTGCCGAACGACCCCTGACCGAGCACCTTGAGCAGCTCGAACTGCGACGGGTCGGCCTTGTCGTGGCCCTCCTTGACCACCTCGCCGAGCTCGATCTCGTGGGTCTCGGAGCCCGGCCGTGAGTGCATGTCGATGGCGTGGCCGTCCACCGCGTCCACGGCGGCGTCGCCATGGCCCAGGTCGTGGCCGAGATCGTGTCCGAGGCCGTGGCCCAGGCCGTGTCCAAGGCCGTGGACGTCAGCCACGTGCGCCTTGACGCCGCGGTTCACGTGCTGCAACACGCAACAAAGGCGTTAGGGCTTCCCTCCCCGTGCCAGCCAGGGGGACTCCGCGTCCCTCTGGCCGACGGCGAGGCGGGCGTGGCGGCGGGGCCCGAGGGCTAGCCGGTGTGGTTGGTGCGTCAAGGGTGTAAGGCTGTAAGCTGGCTCTAACTACGGAGTGTAATCAGGGGTGCTCCACGGCGCTAGGCAGCGCTGGGCCGCAGGGCTGGTCTCTCCAGACGGCCAGTTCCACGCTCCATCAACCCCCAACCGCCCATCACGGCCAAACTAAGCAAACAACCAGAGCGATTTGCATCGGCTGGGCCGCCCTGTCAAAGCAGTGACTGGACGGCGATCGCTGCCGTTTCAATCGGGGGCCGTGAATGCTAATGCTACGGCATCCCAGCCACTCTTCTCCAGCGGGGACGGGGTGTGCCGACAGACAGGGGGTGGTGCGGGCGGACGGACGAGACCCTTCCAGAGCGCCCCACGCACACGTAAGTTGAAAGTTTGCGACGCTCCCGGCAGAGGGCGCCGGCAGCGGCCGCCACCGCCCAGAGGCATGGCACGGCGCGCTAGGCGCTAGGTAGCTGGGCAGGGTGGTCCCCGGCAGCGGCCGCCACCACCCAAAGGCATGGCACGGCGCGCTGGGTAGCTGGGTAGGGTGGCCCCCGGCAACGCCCCGCCGCGCCCTTGCTCTCCCAAGAGCTCCGCGACAAAGCACGGGATCCGGTCCGAGCTCGGACACGACGACAGCGGCCGTCCGGAGGCGCCTCCCCGGGAAAAGGGGGGGGGGGGCGTCCATAATTAAGGCGGACTCCCCGGGCGGTCCACCCGGACGGCGGCGACGGACAGGTGAGCTTGGGGACGGGCCGACGGGCCGACGGGCCGGGGCGACAGCGGTTATAGCACTGGCCCACCATGCGGAGCAAATTAGCGCAGAAAAGCAAGCAACCCACCAACCAAGCGACCGCACTTTACATGTCTTACGGCGAAAGGCTGCACCGATAACGTATTCTGGTGGAGATTTTCTCTAAATGTCAAAGGAAATTCGGCAAAACATCCATTAGATACGTCCAATGAATTTTCAAAAATAAGTTACAAAGTCAGCTGCACCACCGTATAATGTAGAGAATTTTCTCGATATGGAGAATCTTGAACAAAAGACTTTATAAGAGTTCGGGACGAATCCCGCCGCGCCTCCCACCCACGCCCCCGACACCTGGTGTGCCCACGGCGCCCCGGGGACTGGCTAACTTGCTTTGCCCATTTCATTACTCGAAAGGAGAAAAAGTAAAGAACAAGACAGCCGGACGAAGGCGTCGGCCGGCAGAGAGAGGTTCGAGGTCTCGCGGGAGAGGCGACGCTCGTCTATTTTTCACGGCAAACATGCGCCATTTTTAACGTCGGACAAGAGGGAAAAAGTCGAGGCGAACGTGACTTGCGAATCTTATTCGCCTGCCGTGTCGGGGGCGGGGCGGGTCGGGGCTGAGGGGTGGGCTGGGATCAATGACCCGCGACCTGTTGCCTCGCCCCGCCCCGCGCGGCCCCGCCACCCTCGGGGCGGCGCAGGGTTCAAACCCCGCCGGGGGCGCCCTTTCTGCTCCCCCCACTCTCGACTACCTTGGACATGACGAACTTGCGCATGGCGCGGACCCAGCGGCGCAGCAGCAGCGCGCTCTCCACCGTGTCGCGCATCTTGACGACCATCCGCACACAGCCCTCTCTTTATTGTCTCGCTCCGACACTTGGCGGCGCGGCCCGCGGCGGTCTAGCCCGGTCTGGCCGGCCTTGCCTGACTAATGAAGTTAGCGCGGCGGCGACACTGTGGCGCGTGCGTCCACCTCGAGAGACACGGAGTGACTGACACAACAGACGGCCGCCCGCCTCAGCCTTACAACACGGATGTGCTTCGCCCCGCGCCGCCCCGGCCGCGCCCCCAATCCGACGATATGCGCGTTTTGTTTTCTTTGGCTGCCGCTGCTGCTGCCGGTGCCACCCAGTGACCCGGCCTGAGGCGGCAAGGCGGCGCGGCGACGTCACGTCTGGAAGGGGGAGGCCCCGTACTACAACACTACGTCCATCGCGTCTATCGAGTCTATCGAGTCGGATGGGTGGGATGCGGCGGGTCAGCGATAAGCTCCCCTCCGCGGCGTGGCGGCGCGCGGCGTCTGACGACACTGGCGGGGCGTATGTCGCCACCGCGGACGCGGCCCGGACGTCACAACCTGCTCACCACCGTCGACAGGCAGTTCAAGGACGAGCACGCTTGAAACCTTACCAAGTATTTTGGGCATACATAATACAAACTAATTTAATTTGTTATACGAAGAAATAGTTCGTCAATAACGAAGTATTTTCTTTGCAAGCTTCTGTAGGCTCATAATACTTTGTTATAACAAACTGCTTTCCTTTGTAAGGCCTAAAATAGTTTGTAAGGTTTTCTCAGTGAGGCGCCCTGCATGGCAGCAGCCTCGCTGTTAAGTCGCCCCGGAGCGCGCGCTCGCTCGCTCTGCCCTCGTCCAAAGCCAACAAAGCGACGCGCGGTGCAGCGAGTCCGTCTCGGTCCGCGTGGCAGTGCAAACGGCCGCATCGCCTCGTGCATCTCAGCCGGCTGGCGCTAGCTGGCGCCAGCCGCAGCAGTATCGGCTGATTGGCAACCAGAGGGACGATCCATCGATACGCAGACACACCCACACGCAGTCAGTATAAGAAGGGTCGGCTGGCGATGATGCGCGCGTCCCGTCCCCCCGTTGTATTTCCATCTGCGGGCTTCCCACGCGACCGCCGCCAAAGCATGAACAAACGGCCACCCCGTTGGGGGGGAGAGAGAGAGAGAGAGAGAGAGAGAGAGAGAGAGAGAGAGAGAGAGAGAGAGAGAGAGAGAGAGAGAGAGAGAGAGAGAGAGAGAAACTTCCACCCTTCCGCTCGGAATCCGTCTGCTGCTCCCCCCCGCCAATTTCTGGCTCACCGGATGACGAAGGATCCGTTCATCCCCTCCAGGGACGGAAAGGCGGGCTGAAAAAAAAACAACAATCACTCCAACTTTTCGACTTTAATCATATCCGGCGGCGCCCTACACTCGCCAAGCCGAGGGCGGCGAGCGGCGCGGCGTTCAAGGCTGTGCCAGTCAGTGGGCCGCGAAGGCGGCCAGAGAGGCGGCGGGTCCTGGTGGTGGCGCTCCGGTGGAGCTTGGCGGCTCGCTTGGCGGCGCACAGTGGCCAGGCTTGCCGCCCCGACTCCCCGCCCACAATCAACGCCGGGCGCGGCCACGCCCCACGCGGCCCCACGCGGCCCCACGCGGCCCCACGCTCGGCGGCGCCTCTGAGAAGGGCCCCCCTCGCCTCCCGCACGCAGACAGTGATGGCGGTGATGAGCGAAACGGCTCCGGGGAGCGCAGGAGAGGGAGGATCCTACTGTGCACCAGACGAAGCCGGAGGGACTCACAATGGCCGTCAGGGCGGCTTGAGTCCTACAGTGGGCTACCAACGCCCGGCGGCCCACTGTCATCGGCATGAGCCCCCTTCGCAACGCAGGCACGCTTTGACAACCACTTGCAACAAGCGTTTGCACGCCCAAGACACAGTGGTGGGCAACCCGTCCTGGCTGGACCACCTTGGCGGCCAGGGTTGGCAACGGCGTCCGCGAGGCGTAACCCCGCCCCGCCGGCCTCGTGCCAACAAGTCGGTCGTCGCTAACTTCGTCGTCCGCATCATGGCCCCGCCATTTCTTGGCTCCAGCCCGGCTGAATTAGGCGAGGCTACAATGGATGAATTATTGGGGCTTGCGTGAGCCCGCCCGCCAGCCAACACTAAACTCACTTTGTCTGAGGAGAAGGAAGGGCGAAGTTCGGCCCCCTGGCAGCCAGGCAGGCAGCCAGGCAGGCAGGCAGGCGGGTGGGCCGACAGGATGAGTTGTCCGTTCCCCTCCACGTGTCGTGCCGCGCCGCGCCAAATCGATGAAGCCGCCGTTTTGCGCGACAACGCGCGAGGGGTCAAACTGACACCGCCCTTGGCGGGCCTCGACGGCCCTTGGCCCTTCCATTATTTATAATCGCAGGTGCGTGCGCTGCGGTCAGACGGGCGGGGCGGGGTGGGGAGACGCACACGCGCCGGGCCGCGGATCCTTGACCCAATTTGTTCCCCGACTCGAACTGTGTCGATGACTTTTTGCGGCAGATGGCAGCAGCCGCAGCCAGCCAGCCAGCTACCCCATGCCGGGGCGGGGAAAACGGATAAAGGGGAACAACAACAACATCATCCGTCCTTGCGGCAAACACGCCAATTACTACTCTGATCATCCCCCGACGACGCGCCAGCAGGCCGCCAGGGCCAGGCGTGGTGGCCTTGGACCCATCCCGTGGCCATCGCAGGGGTATTGACAACGCATTCAAAGTTGTGACACGCCGCCGCCAGGCCGGGGCGGGAAGGGGTGGCCGTCAAACGCCGCCGTCAGAGGCCGCAGCACCGTGGGCCAGAAGACCGGCGCAGGCGGTCAAAAGTCTAGACGCGTTTCGAGCTGGAGAAGAGTCGCTAAATGGGACTCGGACTCGAACCGAACCTGTGACCCCAACAATGGATTCCTCGATCAATCCACTGGTGGGGTCACTCGTACCCTTTAGTGATTCGGGAGCTCAAAACGCGTCTAGAGTTTGGGCCGCCTGCGCCGGTCTTCTGGCCCACTGTGCGCCGCCATCGTCAGAGCCACCCTTCCGACGCCGCGCGGCGCGTGGGCGAGGATGAGGGCGAGGCGGAGCCAGAAGTGGACGAGGAAGCCGACGAGGCCTGCGTCGAGGCCGCCGAGGCCACCGTCGAGGCCACCGCGGCTGGAAAATGAAAACCCTCGACGGCAGAGCCGCCGCCAGCCAGGCCGACGGCGTCGCCTCGCCAAAGGCCGGGAAACAAGGCCAACACCCCAACGCAAAGGCAGCCCCGGGCCCCTCACCGAGTTTTGGGACCCGCCGCCGGCATTGGCCAGCACATGCAATTACACTTGAAAGGGAAACTTGGAAGAGTTTCGGAAATCAATCAATCCAGCCCCCCCGCCGGCCGACAACCAGCCTTTCACCCGTCTTTCTCCATCAAGGAAACTTTGCCATGAGACCCTGCCGCAAAATTGGCGCGAGGGGAAAAAGTGCGCGCACCGCCGGCAACAAGTAGTGCAGGGCGCGTCCGAGTGGCGGCGCGGCCGATGACGTCACCGTGCCACCGGCCTCGGCCCTCCATTTCAAGTTAGGGGTTCCAACACACTGCAGCCTCGGGTTGGCTTGCCACTCGCTCGCTCGGGAACACGATCCGCACGCGGCGAGCGACGATAGAGGGGGAGACAGCGCACCGCACCAAAAGCAACATGGGGCTTATCGGCTTCGTAATTGGGAAAGCGGGAAAAGTTACTAGGCAAGCAATTAGCGAGGTTGGAACGAGTGCAGAGGAAGAAGCCAAAAAACACAAAATCACACACACACACACTCTCTCTCTCTCTCTCTCTCTCTCTCTCTCTCTCTCTCTCTCTCTCTCTCTCTCTCTCTCTCTCTCTCTCTCTCTCTCTCTCTCTCGCACACCAGAATGAAAGAAAAAAGAAAAAAAACGCACACCAATGCTCTCACCTCAATGCTTTCATCCAGCACCATTTCCTCAGTGCTAGCAGACTGCAACAGACAAAACAACATCGTCAGTCCAACCTCGCAGCCCCCGCTCGCGGTGGGACTCTACGGACGCGCGCCGACCACGCACCGTCGGCTCACTCACACACACACACACACACGGCAGCGTCTACGGCCTACAAGCGTGCAGATAAAGCGTACGGGAGGGGAACAACAACAATGACAGGAGCAGCGTGTCTGTGCCAGGCATTGCCTCGCACCTTCAAAGCCCCGTGGGCCGGACGGATCCGCGGCTGGCGCCACGGCGATGCACCGCAGCCGCTGGCTGGAGCCATGGCCATGGAAACGGGAGACGTGCTTCTATTTCCAAAGCTTTTGGCAAGATCGATTCCCAGCGCCACCGGTTGTGTCGCACGGCGCCTTGCTGCGCCCGGGTGTCTCCCCTCTCGCTCGCCCTCCGCGTGGAGCAGAGGCAAAGCCGAGGCGCCGAGGCCAGGGCCGCAGCGGCAGGGCGTTACGTTACAAACGACATTAAAAGGGCCCTTACACCGCGTCACCTTGACGCCATTGGCAGAGAGTAGATTCCATTCACACCTCCACTTCCAACAAAGCATCTAATAACGCTGTGTGGCGGTGCTTTTCGTTACGGACGGTAACAGTGACGCGTCACGTTGTTTTTCCGGGCCCCTCGGGTCGCAGAGCGAGCGCCACAAAGAGAGCTTCCAAGAAAAACAGCCGCTGAGCCGCACACGTCGCGGCCGCGCCACCGCCGCGCCACCGCCGCCCCGGCCGAGTCCCATCCCGACAACAAACCAAAGGGGGCGGACCCACCGCCCGGCCCGGACCAGGCGGGCCCCAGTTGACACAAAGGGGACCGAACAGCAGGCCGGAGGGGCCGCCCGTAAGCCTTCAGTGGGTCACAAGACCGTTGAGACGACCAAAATTCTAGATGCGTTTGGAGCTCCAGAGTCGCTAAATGGGAACGTGTGACCCCACCAATGGATTCCTCCTTTGGAGAGCAATCCATTGGTGGTTCTAGTCCCATTTATCGACTCTGGAGCTCAAAACGCGTCCGGGATTTCGGCCGCCTCAACGGTCCTCTGGCCCACCGCGCGCCGTCGGCTCAGGGGCCGCCCTT